>JAGVSQ010015312.1:0-10208 GCA_022683975.1 Rhyacophila evoluta
TATTTAAATGAGATTTGTTTTTCATCTTCTTACCATTTGACGTTTGGTCTATTCGAGAAACTAATCCTAAAGTAACGATATATTACCAAAAAATATATACTATACAACATAATTACAAGATGGTGAAATTATCCAATTGCTATGTTGAATTAACATAGCAGCAATGTGAGCAATACTGCCAACCTAAAATTTGAGTTAGAATAAGATTTTCATAGTTATGTTCAATTATTTTAATTGGGTCTCACAAAAATTAATGCATTATAGTTAGACTATTATCATTAATCAATGTGTTTTAAATACATGTTAGGATGCAGGATACAAATGGCTAATATGTTCAGTGGCTGGCTGATAATTAGTCTTTATTTAAGTTAATCTTTCTAGATAAAGATTTATCCTATGGATGTCTATATGCTTCATATTATTCTAAATCTAATAATCACATTTATTAAAAATGTGTAATTAATATAATTTGAAGCAGAAATAGCAAGAAAAATTAAAAATATAATAATAGTTGCTTGTGCCACTTAAAAATTTATTATTTCTATTTTTATATCTTATCTCTTTTTTTTTAAATAAACTAAGCCAAAGAATACATAGTTCTAAATATTACGGTTTCATTAAAAGTTGATATGCTATTTTATGATTATTTTTTTTTGATATTTCTACCTTGTGAAGGTCTGAACATTTAATTTCGAGGGGAAATGGTTCTTACCCGTGTTTGTTTTTACGATTAAAATTGTTTATATATTAATGATAGATGCAATCTTATTGGCCTATACCCTCATTAAGAAGATAACTAATAATTTATAATTTGCATGGGTTTTCCCTTACGAGATTTAATTCATACAATAATTTTGGTGTGCCAGTAAGGAGTGTGCAGGCAGGTAGTAAAGAAGTTAATACCGTAGTGAAAATGAGCAGTCCAGATGTCGGTGGAGAGAGGGTCGTTACTTCCAGCCTTCAAAACCAAATTATTGCATGCATTATCGGTAAGTCAAAAATACAATAAGTAATGTTTTATTTTGTGAATTAGTTTGATGACTTTTCAACGTTGAATATACACAGTCTGCAGAAGATTTAAATGGAAATTATTTCTTTGGAGTCGTATTTTAATGTTGTCTCAAAATCAAAAGCATACTTTTGCAGAACTTTTTATAAAGTTTTTTGTTTTTACGTTTAATATTTTTATGCTGTATTTCCTGAAAAGTCAATTATATACATAATTAAAAATTCGGATGTACTGAATCCACTCATTCGCCATCTTCGCCCCATGCCATATCAAGTCAAGCTCTTGCAATCTGAAAGTATTTAATTCAGTTATTATTTGCTGTTATAAAATAAAAATGCTATGTCTTTTCAGCAAACTTGGGGTCGTTTGCGTATGGCGGGGCGATTGGTTGGTTATCGCCGCAGCTGGATGAGTTGACTTCAGACAAGAGCCCCTTGGACGGTATCATGACACCGTCTGACACAGCTCTGGCAGGTGGACTTACTTGTCTCGGAGGACTGGCAGGATTGCCTATCTTCACAGTGGTTGCAAGCAGCCGTGGTAGAAAAGCGGCTGCCTATTGCATCGGTATACCGCTTGCCGTCAGTATATACATAAAAATATAATTTAACACTTTTAATGCGGGAAAATGGCTCCATTTCGATACAAATGTCATAGCTACTTTTTAGATATGAAGACCCTATCAAAAGTATAAAAAATGTTCGGGATTGATTTTTATGACTCACATGAACAACTGCTACTGATCAAAGCTTATATACTATTTGGTTGTGATATAATATGGTTCCCATTTTGGACAAGTGGTTATGTTATTTGGATGGATGTGTGACGTTGTGACGTGACGTGAGGATGTCGTCCGCATTGAAAGATAAATGAAGAATTCTTATGGAATTTATTCATGTCTAACATATTACTTTTGCACATTGTCATATTGTTAATATGTTTTATTCAAAATCAGTACAAACATATAGGAAATGGTATTATTGTAATGGAGAAAAATTGTTTGAGCTTCATTCATTTCTTTTGTTTGTACATTTAATGTGATGTAACAAACATGAGACGCCTTTCAAAGTACCTGAAACGTCCCAAGAGCTTTCTAAAACGAGTTTAATTTAGCTGATATGCATAATGAGTGCATAAGTTAATGTTAAGTAACGATGCAAATATATAGTAGTTTTAAATTAAAACTTCTCAATCTCTGATTCATTTGTTTTTGGTTTTACAGGCTGGATATCTAGTGAAACTTTGTACCAGTTCAATATTTCTGATGCTGGTAGGGCGCTTTCTGTGTGGCGTCGGAGGTGGAGGTTGTATGTCTCTTCCGGCTCTCCTCATTGGCGAGTGCTGTGAAGCGAGGATCCGTGGATTGCTGGCTGCCTTGTTGCCTGTTATGTACGCTTTAGGAGTCTTAACAGCCTATTTATTGGGTGCCATACTGCCTTACAGGGAGTTTACCGGGGCACTAATGGTGGTGCCCTTGATGTTTCTGCTTGGTTTTTGGTTTGTTCCCGAAACGCCTGTGTTCCGACTCAAAATGGGACTGGAAGAGGTTTATAACTTATTATACTTATTAAATTTAAATAGAACATATGGATTTACACAGTGTGAAGATATCCACTCCAAAATTGGATTGTATGGATATCCGTAATGTGAAGACGTCTTGACAGACTATTTTTCACGAGAATTGTTTGTCAGACAATTGCTCAACCCAATGGGCATCCAGTCATTTTATGCATTTCTGTAAACAGAAATATAAACATAATTTTGTTTCTTTACAAAACATAACAATTATCGAAAGAGTATAAGGGAATTTTCCACATGAAATCACAAAATAGCCATTATTTTAAAACTGTTCATTTGTAAGAAAATGACCATGTATTATTTAAAATGACATATAAAAATCTACCTATACTGTAATCACGTAAATTAAGAATAAAATGTCTTAATATTTCAATGTAGTGTGTTCACTTCAATATGTGCGCAAGATGTCATGTGAGTACTTGTCCGGTGCGCAGCTGTCTTGCGTGCTGTTACCGTTAAAAATGTTCTCATTTAAAGTTTCGCATATTGGAGTAAGTTCTCTTTGAAATATCTCACTTTCACATATTATTTTTTAAATATATTTTTTTTTTACAGGAGGCTGCTCGATCAATTGCATGGTACAGGAAACTTCCTTTAAATGGAGAAGGAGTTCGCACAGAGCTTGTCAGAATCTCCAGAGAATTAAGAGGTGCTGAACCTCTTGATCCAGGTATTTTTTAAAAATATTAACAGATAATTATATATAGGTTTCTTAATACATAAATGTCTTAAATTATAACAATTGCTCATCGGTTTATTGGGATTGGATTATATGGGCAATAAAATATTTATTTAACAGCTTAAAGAGCATGGACTTATATATTAGTTTTTACAGAACATTGCCCATTGGTGGCTGTGTATTCATATGTGAGTGCTATGTCATATGGTTCTATTTTATGAGAAATAACTGGGCTACGATTTAGTATAATTGTGATAAAATTAGTGGGGGTGCTGCTCTAGAATTTTTTTAGCCTTTGTTTTAAAATGTGTAAATTTAATAGAATAGCTGCAAGCAGAATAATAATCTAATTCTACACTTTATCACATTCAAGAATATGAAACATGGCTTTAAGCACAGCACACATGGAGTAAAACACAGTCAAACACCACACCGCTGGAACTGTGAAACGCAAAGTTCCATACAAAGATTTTTGGATCATTTTCATAAACTGGAGAACGACTACTGAGAACTTTAAAGAAAAAATTAAAGAAAAAAGTATTTATTATATGAAATTTTATCGATAATGTCAAGTGAAAATAAGGGGTGCTGCAGTTCCACAGTACCTATACAAGAGTCGCCACTGCTGTTAACCATTATACGCTTTTGAAGATAATCAATTTCTCTGACCTATTGTGATTTTCATAATAAATAGTGGGGGAAATGCTTTTTGTACATCAGACTTATTCATCTTAACTTGCTAGAAAATAATTATATTAATTAAAAGTGGTCTATTAATAGAAGCACACATGTCAAATGAACCAAATTGTTCAGTTTAGGTGATCGTTTGTTCCACATCAACGATTTACATCATGAATGTCTGGTTAGTTTATAGAATATATCTATTGACATGCTTAAAGCGGATAACGCAGTTTTTATGGTAGTATATTGAAAGAATGAACATTTTAAAGTATTTTCTGAAGCCATACAAAATGGTCAATAAAAGAAATGCTTAGGCTTCGAGAACGGAGGGTTACTCAGTTTTTATCTTTAGACCCAAGTGATTACCATACAGATAAATAATTTATTGAATATCTTATTACAAAATGTAGGTATTTAAAATAAATTTATATTTAAATAGTTAGCAAAAAATAATGTTTAATTCTTACAGATTACGTACCAACAAAAGAAGCTTTAGCGTGTGAACTTGAATGGCTGCAGCTGAAGAAGCCGGAGAGTCGACAAAAAATGCTATCTAGGCATGAAAATGGAACTTCTGTACCTGACAAACCCTCGGCATGGAAAATGTTGAGTAAGAAGTATTTCATTTTCATCGCAATCAATCAGCAAAAAGAATCACTTTTACGTGATGCATTCATATAACATTCACATCAAATTCATATCACGTTCACTACACAACCACAACCACATCCGGATCTACATCTACAGCAAAAATCACATTCATATTACAACTACATCCATAACCACACCCACAAAACATTAACGCCCATACCACACCTACTTGCACATCCACAACCTTATTTAAATCTACATTCACATTACATTACATCTACATCCACATCCACAAACACATCTACATCAACATCTTGAAACTCGTGCACATTACATTACATCGACATCCACAATCACACTCACATTACTACTACATCCATAACCACACCCATGTACACACTCACAAAACATTAACGCCCATACCACACCTACTTGCACATCCACAACCTCATTCAAATCCACATTCACATTACATTACATCTACATCCACATTCACAACCACATTTACATCAACATCTTGAACCTCATCCACATTACATTACATTTGCATCCACAATAAATAAAAAATACACTCCTTATTTCTTTATACTATTTTTAAAAACATTTTAAATCAACAATTATCATTATAGTGTCATCGCGTTCATCTCGGAAAGGACTTTTTTTATGCCTCTTCATGGTACTGGCCCAGGCATCGATGGGACTGTTCGCTGTGGCATCGTATGCTACACCAATTTTCACACAAGCCGGCACCGGCCTGTCTTCCGATGCATGTTCTCTTATTTATGCTGTAATACTTGTACTGGGATCCGGCAGTGGATCGCTACTTATAGATCGAGCTGGACGGAGGGTGAGACATTAATATTTTTTTGATCATTAAATGAGATAATAGTTATGCACTACAGGTTATTGAATGGCTTTTACTTTAAATTACTTTTATATTTAAAGTACTTACATTATAAGATCCATGTACACCATGCTGAACTCCGATATATCTGCATTTGTTACTTTAACAAGAATGCTTAATGCGACGAATCACTTGGTAAAGAAAATGTCGAATACGTTTTAATATGTTTATAGAGTATTTTCTACGTTGTCTGGATATCCACATCTCAGTATATCGTCGTCAATATTGCAGGAACGTGTAACTCAAGTTTTGGATTTAAGTCACTTTGTAAACTATAGATTTATTTTTCGCAATTTTCTTGTATCATTGGCACATTTTTGCATTATTTGAATCATTTTTTCAAGTTTTATAAACATATATATTAATAGAAAAATGTGGCAATGATTTTCAATCTTTTGAATATTTATAATTATAATTTTGATTATTTAAAACATTACATAGGCACAACCTCATAGTGCCTGAAGACTAAATCCGGTGATTTATTTACTCAATATAATATTAATCTAATAAGTTATTAAAAAAAAACAGTAAAATTGACTGGGTGAAAGTCCTTTTTTCTGACCGCTAATTTCACAGGCGATCATTTTTTTTAACTTAAAAGCTAAATTTAGACACTAATTCTGCATTTTCAGCTTATATCCTTTTGATAGAACCTGTATTAAGTTGCATACATTCTGATGTTATGTTGAAAAAATTAGGATTACGTCCATTTTCATTTCCACATTCGATGTACACGAGTATACTCATAAAGTGATTAACGATTTTAGTTAGGTCTCATCAATCAACACAGTTCAAAAATTAATTCCAAATTCACAACTATACTTTTACCGGCAATTTAAAAATATTAAAAACATTTTTATGTAAAAAATCACAAATCTAAGAAACATTGGAACAATATATATTTCAAATGATCCATAGTGCCAATTTTTAGAAAAAATCAATCAAAGATCAAATTGTTCAATGTTTTACGTATTTATAAATATTTTTTTTTCTACGTATCTGCAGCCTCTCCAGATCATAACTTCTATCGTGGTATTCCTGGGTGAGGCGACCTTGGGATGGTGTTTTCAGGTTGGGAATGCTCCTGGCTGGCTTCCCATTCTTAGTTTGACTCTTAGCGTGTATGCTTTCAACGTAGGGTGTGGAATCATGCAGTTTGTTTATGTATCAGAAGTTTTTCCTAACGAGGTTAGTAGATATGAAAATATATAACCATATTTAACTTTTAAAGAGGTATATACAAAATGTTTTAAAAAATCTTTAATATTATACATTCGAGTGTTTTGTGCATATCTTTTAAATACAGTTTGAAATTTGGGGTTCTCCACTTTAGTTATGTGTACACACATATTTTTTTAACACATCTGCTCCAAAAGTGGTGCATATGAATCTACACAGTGTGAAAATTTCCTCTCTGAAAGTAAAGTAAACGGATTTCCGCAATCTGTATTGTCGATTATTTTTCACGAGAATTAGTTAACAGGAAATTGCTCAACCCAATGGGCATCCAGCCCTGCATTTCCAGATTTTATAAAAAAGTGATAGATGTGGAAATCGAATCTAAATCCCTCAGGTGCACATAATTTAGTAATTGATTACATTTTCTAAAGTAAAAATCAGCTCCAAGCCGGAATAAAGTTGACGTTAATTATGTATTTGAAGAACCATTTCCTTTATGGTGCAGACCTGATGAGAGAACTATCTATTTTGGTGATGGGAATGAGGTCGAATTAGTTAAGCTGAAGAAGATTATTGGGAATGCCATTTGATGTTCATATGCTCCAATTAATGCGTGTCCAAGAATAAAATTAATATGCTTATTTTACTGAGTTACCAAAAGGTTGTTGGCAGCTTGACAGAAGTCACAAAAGCCTAACAATAGTATTACTAATAAAATTATAATTTTAGGTTCGTGACTTGGCAACGAGCATCGTTATGGGAGCAATCTGGCTGTCTGGATACTTGCTTCTGCAAATATTTCCTTTGGCCACTGCTGCATTTGGAATACACATGGTTTTCTATGCCTTCTCTTGTGTTGCTCTCTTGACTGCAGTCATTTCCTGGTTGATATTACCTGAAACCAAAGGGTTATCACAGGAAGAAGTTATAAGGCAACTTGGAGGCGTGGAGCGGCCCCCTAAAATCACAGAGAAATCTGTAACCAAAGCAGCGGATTCATTAATTGTTTGACCCATTAATATATATATCAGTTTAATTATTTAATATAGTATTAACACAGTATTTTATATAATTTAAGAAGATATAGATGAGTCCCATAGTAGTAATAGGTAAAATAAATCTTCTCATTGAGGCAATTCATAGGCTTCATTTCTGGAGTTAAAATCTTCACCCCCACGGAAATATATATAGTCCAGTTTCGGAGTGAATATGGCAGTGGCGGATTCCCGAATGGGCGCATGCCTGGGCCTCATAAATGAAGGGGGCCTCAAAATTAAGCAAGAAAAAGTACTCGCATGTATACAACGCAATACGCGTATATTTTTTACTATGACGAGCTAAAACCATAATTATTGGAGGAAAAAAATAATATTTGCCGTGAAAACAAAAAGAAAAATTAGAAACCATAATTTTTTGGAAAAAAATAAAAAAACATAGATGGCGTGAGAGCTAAAAAATACGAAGAACTAATTTTTTTCAAGAAAATACAAACTATGATGTCGAAAAAAAAAATTCAATAAATTTTTTAATTAGTATGACTAGCCAGGCCTGCCATATAGATAGTGAATTTATCTTCTAATGGCCTAAGGGCCTCGAAAGTGAATTGCGTCTTGAGTGCTAAGTCCGCCACCGGGATATGATAAAACAAATTCAAAATAATAACCTGTTTAAATGTTCAATATTACTGAAGAATATTATTTATTTATGGCTTTTTTTACTTAATAATTACAATTGTAATTTTTACAATATACTTTTAATAATTCAATAGGGCTACTTACATCAATATACATCAGAGAAGAGTGTACCAACATAAGAAAAAAATGTAACAGCTGGATTTATACACCGATCGAAATTCAAAAATTTCGGATATGTTTTGATCAAGCCACGTAAATAATTAATTCATTTAAAACATTACACGCATTTTAATATATTTATTTAAGAATTTTGAAATAAAAATATGTATCCTTATTTATTTATTTCAAAATATTCATCGCATTGTAAAATATTTGTATGTAAAATTGCACTAGAATAAGTGGAATGTAAACTTAAATCTGTGAAAATAATATGAGTTGTGGTAATAGTATACGGTAGAATTTTCATATAACGCACAACATATCCGTCAAGAAGTGAACGGACAAATATTGGAAAATGTTTGATGATCAAGATGCAGACATCATTGTATTTGAAGTTCCTGATTTCTCTAGAACAAAACAGAATAATGCTAGAAAAGATGCAGCCGAATTTTTTTTTACTACGTTAGAAGTAGATGCAGGTGACCTTGAGTATCATATTATTATTGAAAGTGACAACAAATGATGTTATGGTCTTAGAAAATGAAGATAGAAGTTAATATATCGAGGAAGAAGGAATGATATGTTCGCATATTTACTTATATTTAAAGTCCATTCGCCAAATAATAAAAGATTTTTTAAAAAAAATGCATTTGAAAAACTCATTTTTATGCAACGAACTTTCGGCTACTTAAACTTAAATTGTTTCACTCGCATTAGTACGTTATGTTGACGTTCTACTTACTATACAACCAATAAGATCTAAGAAACACGGTGAACTCAAAAACAGAGAGAAAAGAACTTAGAAGCTATGAAAGAAGTTTGAGCGAAAAAAACACTGAAATACACACACGAGGAGTTTTCAAGGACCAAAGATCATATTATATATTGATTATTTAATAGTTGTTAATCAAAATAAATCTGAATCTGTATCTTTTATTGTTTAGCATATTAATTGTGACCATTGAGAATAAAATTATTTTGTACGCATGAAACTATAGTTTAACAATATAGCCCGAATAAAATTTTAGGATTTACAATGAAGTGATTTGTTTTTGTTTAAAATGGAAAAAAATACACACGTAAGATAAACAGCATTTTTCAATTAGTACGTTCGATGTACAGATTCCAAAATAAAGTCAATACAATGATTTGACGTCATTATTTAAAACTAAAAATATAATTTTTTAACCATTTTTTAATACTAATTGTATATTACTATAATTAAGCAGAAGATTTGATTTTTTTCGTTTTATTTCATAGAATGCTTCGAAAGCATAAATACTTTAATATCACAAATATACCCAATCAGAAATATACGCACAGAAGAAGTAATCGCAGTTTTTTCTAACCCGCAAACTAACAATTAAAAAAAAAAATACTTACAAAACGGCCATGTGGTTTTAACGTTTTCGGCTTTGAAGCTTAAATTTAAGATTAATTAATTACAAATAATTTTTTGACCATACCTATTCTCAATTATAGATATGTACGTGTTTTCAATAAATATACGTATTTATTGTTGCATTGCTTTGTATCGATATATTGTCTTATTTATAAAGAAAAATAGACTAAATATAACCAATTTCAATGCTTTACGGGCAAAAGCTTTTATAATATTGATACAAATTCACTCACAAAACGATCAAAATTTAAATTAGCACCCACAAAACATTGAATAACTTGTAAAGTGGTACGTTTTTCTATTATCTATCAATGAAGAAAGATGTAGTATATACCATGTAAGTTCTAAATTATTTAAAACTGGTAAACTTCCATATGTGAGATCACTGTTAG
>JAGVSQ010015313.1:0-10208 GCA_022683975.1 Rhyacophila evoluta
ATTTTGAACTACATCTTCATTCAGTATTTCATATAAATAAATATCTGTTATATATTAGTTGCTTAATTCTCTATAAGTGATTTATTCATGTAAGAAAAACCTTCGGCTCAGCTATAGTGGTCATGGCCTGGCTCATTCGGCATTGGAAGATGCATTGTCGCATTGTTGATGTATCCATTGATAGAAAGATTATTATCAATAGGTTTCCGCTCATCCATAACATTATGCGGAATATTCAAACTATTGCTTTCTGGTAATACTCCAATTGTTGGTGAAGTAATTTTGACATTTTCATATAGATTTGATAATGATGTATCATTTCCGGTTTCATTTTTTAACCTATCCCTGTGACGTTTTTTATAAGAAGGGTAATTACTCAATAAATCTTCTTTATGATTATATTTGAAATGACTCTTCATGTTGGATAATTGCGCGAAACCCTTAAAGCAAACAGGACATGAATATGGCGTTTCTCCGGTGTGCAACATTTCATGGTCTATTAATGTTTTTAAAGCAGCATATCTCTTGCCGCAGAATTTGCATGAATACGGTTTTTCTCCTGTATGAGTTCTCATGTGAAGTTTTAAGCTTGACTTAAATGTAAAAGGGCGCTTACAAATTTCACATTCAAATTCCATTTCCCCTGTGTGAGATTTCATGTGATTCTGCAACATCAAAATGTAGTATTATTTATAAAATGCAAATACATGGGAGCCACTGGTGGTATCTAGTTTTGATATTTAACAATACCAAATAGTATTCATCTTTTATAGGATTTCTTAAAATTTATATAAAAAAGGTAATAAAGAAATACAGAAACAAATCCACGATTATATTGTGTAATATGGAAGTTCATTAGTCAATATTAAAATATCCTAAATTTTGATTCATTACACTGAAAATTATGTTTTTCAATGTGTCCATTGACATATTTTGTATCTATTAGGGCAAAAGGTTTTAAAAAATATTCAAATGATTGTAATTCAACAATCATCCTGCATTCTTAAAAATTATATGACTGAAATCTCGCTAATTGAATTACCTTTAACGTAGCATTATCTGCAAGATCTTTGAAGCACACATTGCATTTGACTACGCTCAGTCTTTTGTGAACTCTATTCAAATGTTTGATGGCGTGGGATCTAGTCAGGAATAGTCTCCCACAAATGCTGCAAGGTATGTTCTTTACACCGAAATGTGTATTTAAATGCTCTACAAGATTTCTCTTACAATTAAAAGATTTCATACATTCGTTACATAAAAATGACTGTTTTTTGTGAATTCGTAAGTGCGAATGAAAGGTAGACCTTTTCGAAAAGACTTGGCCGCAGATTGTACATAAACTACTATTATCAAATGGGGTTTTCTCTTTTTTAACTTTGACAATTGTCTCTGAAAGTTTTTTAATTTTCTTTATTTTTTTTGTTTTGTCGTTAAAGTCTCTTTTCATCTTTTTAGATTTTTTTATTTTCTTTCTATGTATTTTATGAGTATGCTTATCAAGCTCTTCATCAACCACATCAATCAAATTACTTTTGAAATCTCCATCACTGGATTGAGGACTCATTAAATTATCAAAGCCATTATATGGATCACATTCTTCCTTCAGATCATTGGAGAACTCTGTTTTTTTTGCAACACTTTGCCAGGAATTGTACAAATGCAAATTATTTCTTAAAATCTTGTCATTTTCTTGGCATTGAATTCTGAAATTTGCAGCTATGTCCAAAATTTTGACACATTCTGAACAAATATGATCTGGCAATCCATCACTTGGCTGCACCTGAAGTAAAAATAAATTTGAAAATAATTGTATCAAGCAAATAAAAAAAATATATGCGATAAACCTAATTAATATTTATAGCAATGCGAATAATGAAGGTAAAATATTGTTTCATTTAAAGAACACTGGGCTACAGCGATTTGCAAAAATAGATTAAATTTTCATTGGCCATAACCATGGCAAAGGCTGCATGGTAGATGTTCTCCCCGCATAAAATTCACCAAAGATGCCATTGTTTAAGTTCCATATATATTCCAAACATATTTCTATGCAAATCACTGTTGCTATAAATACAAGCCAAACAAACATCAATATATGCTAAGAAGTCTTCACCCCCTGAAAGTCTTTATAGCATGAAATAATTATCTCACCATTACTGACTAGCAGTGGAATTTTTAAAGGCCCTAGCAAACTCTTAGCCATAAGAAATAACACATTCCCTAGTCCATTGATAGTTTTTATTTGATACATGAAGTCATATTCCACACCAACAGTTGAACCAAAATTGTAGTGATGTGTTTTTATTAAGTTAGTCACAGAGGTTTCGCAATTTTCATGCTTAAGTTTACAGTAGGTTGGAAGTGCTATTCACACATCACTTGCATAGTTTGACTTTCCAATGTTCATTGTCAATGCAGCACTTCGTCTCTCCAGAAGAACACTGAAGCCAGTTTTTAAACTAAATTGCCTTCCTGCAATATGAGAAGTTATTTTTAAAGAAACCCAAAACTAGCTTAACCATTGATTTACTGATCCGTTTGTGATATTTTCAATAAACAACATTTAATAATCTTTGTCCAATAAGATCGTCACTTCTTTATTGCGTCTACCCGTTTTAGTATAGGATTAAAATGTAATAAACGCAATTCTAAAAAGTTTTTCATATGTTTAATTTCTGGCTTTACTGGTTAACAAAATATTAAAGATTCCATCATTTATATTTTGTTTACATTACAGCGTGTCATTTTTGTGCACTAACGCTACTGTGAAGAATGTTTAGAAGATGACACGTCATACGCATGCACAGTTTAGACGTCAAAGTATACAAGTGATGAGGGAATAGCGCTTCCATCTTGCTACCAACTTAAGCATGAAAATTGCGAAACTTCTGTGCCCAACTTAATAAAAACGCATCACTTAGGATTGAATCAATTTTAGAAATTGTGGTGACAAATCTGGGTATGCTTATGGTTATTCCATAGAATAAAACTTCTTCCGCATTTCTTTTTTAGAATTCATCACGCGAATACCGAAACGTCTTCATTTCCCATCAAAAACAGAATGTAAAATAATATTATCCATTCTATTTCAAAGATAAATACTCTCCCTATGCGACCTTTATAATGATTGATGCTTGATAATAACTACACGTACAATTTTATTGTTGACTAATGGTTTCATATAGAAAAATAGTTTGATACCATCAATAGAGCGTGTACGTTGTTTACAATTGAAGTTCGGACTAACCTCTAACATACAGCATATTTGTATTTTACTGACAACTTTTGAATCCTCTTGAAATAAACTATAATGGGCATCGTCACTCAAGCATAGTCTGCAAAGTTTTCGGTCATCCATAGCGATGTAATACTAGCTTTTAGTTATTGTTTTCAGTTGCCTGCAATTTTAGCATCGCTGCACATCCCGAAGAATTTGATTATTTGACAACTGACAGCATAATATTGCCACTAGTTGAATGCCGTGGTTGATATAATAAGGAACACTTGAACATACAGCAATTTTTTTATAAAATAATTAAAGTCTGATAAAAAAAATGAATGTAAATTTGAATCTTCTTCTTGAAGTAGTGGCATTTTTATTTACAATTGCAATAGAGATTAAAAAAAATTAATAATAATAAGAGTAGTTTCAGTGAAGTTTAAAAAAAAAAAAAAATTATTGGCTTCACTCTCACCTTAGTCAAAACACTTTTAGCAACCACGACTTTTGTGGCCAATAAGTCTACATGAAAAAAAATAATGTGGTGTGACTCAGTTTTCGAAATAATTTTCATTATACATATTTCCTGTTTGAGACAAAGCGCAATTTATTTTATTATATACAAGTTTTCATCGACTTGCAACGAATATATTATATTCCTAGCAGTGGCGTAGCTACCGAGGAGTAGCTCCAGGCGTAAGAATCATAGGGGGCGCAAATAAAATCTTAGTTAGCGGGAGAGCTTAAAAAATAAAAAAAACGAGAAACCATAATTTCTGTAAGGAAATAACCAAAGCAACGAACATGGCACATACTCAAAGTGATGCAATATATTCGATCAAAAAGTTGCAAGACTATTCGTCAATACACACATATTGGTTTCAAGAAGAAAATCTTGGTGGATGGCGGAGCTAATGCTATGAGCATTACAAGATTCGTGTCTCTCCATACAAGTAAAACAGATTGATGTTGATGGGCAGCATCAATTGCACTAGTGAAGATCAACTGGTTTGCATCTTCTTTTGTTTGCTTAATCAAAAAGTTCTCGCTTTCAAGTCTTCATTTCCTTTGTTATCATCAACTAATTGACATAGTGCTTAAGAAGTTTAAAAAATATTTTAGTACTTTTTCAATACCATTAAAAGCTTTTTTTATTATTTTGTCTGATGAGCGCTCAACTTGTAATTTCTTGATGCTCATATTTACATTTGCCAATTTATGGCAGATTCTTTGACTCAACATTATTTGTTTTTGCTGCGTCTGATAAATTAGTACTTATGCCTTACAACTTTATTATCCAATAAATAAATGTATTGCGGAGAAATATCAAATATGAATGTAGCAAGTATATTTACAGAGATTTGAAAGGAATAATTTCTGAAATAATGGTTTTATTTATTCTGTTGAAATCACATAATTAAGTGCAATGTCAATTCAGTTTATATCATAGGGAAGGTCATAAGTGTCCCATTATTTAATAAATCACTTTTGAGAAGTAATTTAAATCTTTCTACTCCGTTTTTCGAAGAAATGATATTTTTTTCCGTCGTAAGTCGGAATCGTCATAAATCAAAAACTGCCTCTTTAAAATAAGCTATAAGTCATCGGATGTGTGCATGATTTGAAAGGAATATTTTCTGAAATAATGGTTTTTATTTATTTTATAGTGAAATATTACATCCTTTCCATGATTTATGATTGACTGTGTGTACATATAAAATATATCAGGATTCCAGTACTTTCATTGCTCCACAGAAAAAGAACACAAAGAAATAAAAAGAAACTTCTGAATTTGACTTAAGTTTTTATTTGGCAGAGGTTTATAAAAGTTTACAAAGATTTAACAGTGTGCTCTCAATTATCTGGCTGTGGATTAGTTTGCAGATTAGCCGTGCTATATGTTGAAAGTTAATTTACTTAGTATGTTATAATTTCATTTAAAATTGTGTTTCTTAAAAAATGATAATCTGCATTATAAATACGATACTGTATAAACAAATGAGAATTGATCGTTTGGATTATCTGTGTTTTTCAATTATATGGGTACTTCCTCCCCAGAATTATCGAGAGTACACTTACACTAAAATAAAAATAATGTGTAAAGCACCATTAACAATTTAATTCACCAAGCAGTGATCTATATCTAATCATCTTTTACTCATGTTTGCTTAGTTACATTCTCATTTAATTCACATTCTCACATAAAATAGAGGAATTGGATGTAGAAAATCAGTTTCTAAAATTCTAATAACCTGTTTTACGGCGAGGTAATAAATTTACTCACTATTTTTAAGAAGTATAAAATTGATGAATATATTAAAAATATAAATTTTGAAAAAATATCAGCCTCAGCATATTAGTAATAAATACTATAATTAATCACAATAACATTAAGAATATATTTGTTACAAATTTCACTAGATATCAAGAATTCACCTGTCACCCCAGTCATCGCTATAAAATGTGTGCTATATCAAATTCAATAATTTAGAGCGTCATTAGTTTTGTTTATAATTATTTAACTTGCAATACCATTATCATGGTCAAGATGACACCTATTCTACTCCTACTATTTACAAAATTTAACTATCATCCAGGTTGCTTTAATTTTTGGTATCATATCTATGAAATTATTGCAAATTGGAAGGATTCTATAATAGCTATATTTTTTTTTTTTTTTGAAATTTGCTAATGCATGATTAACTAAGTCAAGCATTGGAGCGTCATTGCACAAATTTTATTTTAATGGTCTTACATGCTGACCGATGATAGTTCATTTTTAATGCATTGTATTATGTTGGTATTCACTATATTATAAGCCTTAAATAATAGACTAATCAGCCTCGGGTTAATTTCACTGAGAATGCTAGTCATCTGGGTTGCAATATTCATAAGTATCATACAAACCAAAAGTAGCAGTTTCAAATCCTAGTCGCATAAAAAATATATCAAAAATTAAGGACTAGGTGCTTTTATGTTCATAAAAATTCTTGTAAAAAAGACTAGCCTTTACACTGTGGTGACTCTATAATTGGAATGAGCATGATTAATAACATAAACATAAAAATTTCTCATGCTAAATATAGTAGATTTTATAATATTAAATTTAAACATTATGTACACATAGTAATAGTAATAATGGACATTAAGTCAGCGTGAACTATTTTAAATCTCACTAAACCAGAAGTCTGTATCCTTTGTATATTTTGTTGAGCTATTGTTTGACCATTTTAAGTGATACATAATTTGTCAAGATATATCTTCACATTATAAAGATTTCAACGTTCATAGCAATCATGTTTAAAATTTTATAACAATTAATAGCTATTATATTAATATAAAATTCATTGTATCACAATATTATTGTATTATACATAAAATTTATATTTCTTTCTATTATAGTACTAACAGATATGTCTCAGTAAGTTAAAGGCACTTAATTATAGGCAATATGATGATATAGGCATACAGGTATTTTTATATTTACACTAATAAAAAAACTAAATTTTCTAGATAAGTATGAGAAAATATAAATATTATTAGAAAAATGTTAAAAACTAATTTTACAGGAAATATACTTATATTCTTGTATATATAATATTGAATAATTTAAGGGTGAAAAATATTGAATATGTGTGAATACTTTTTCATTCATTTAAATTACTATTCTTAGGCAAAAAAAATTAAGAATAAATTGTAAATTATCGACTATCGAAATGAAAAAGTACGTAACCATAAGTTTTTTCTAAACAGCTTTTTTTCGATAATCATAATTTATATACCTTAATACATGTTATATGAAAAGGGTATAAGCTGATAAGTATCTAAATTTGTTTATGTTTTCCAATGATGTCCCCAATTAAGTTAGTCACAGAAATTTCACAAATTTTCACTCTTACGTCAGCAGCAAAAGTTGTTATTTCGGCAACCAGAAAACACATGTGTATGCCCATTTCAAAGGTCACGCCCACACCATGTGGGAGACCTGTCAAATACTTTTGCAAGTTTGCATACAATTTAGTCAATTGTTAAGGTATTCGACTTGCCTCTCATGTGGCGTGGGCGTGACATTTGAAATATGTGTATAGATGTGTTTTCTGGTTGCCAACATAACAACCTTTGCTACCAATGTAAGAGTGAAAATTTTGCAAATAACTGCGACTAACTTAATCAGTGTTAAACATAACCCTAAATATAGCTTTAAGTTTGAAGGAAGGTTGGCGTGTAAAATTTGCAATCAGGATATGGAATTTTCCAGCACCATCTCAATTTTATTGGTTTTTCTCAAATAATCAATATCGGTTTGGTAAATAAAACACCAGTTTTAGTCTTTGTGCATTTCAAGGCTGTGTCTATTTAATAATTCTCATTTTGCTCCAAAACCAATTAATAGATATTTTTGTCTTCTGTAAAATTTGTTCTGTATGGGTTACGTACTTTTTTCTTTTCAAAGTCGATATAGACGGTATAAAAATAAAATATATATTCTGGTTTGTAAGGTTTTCATACCAAGTTGTCATGCAATGTATACTCTTAATAGGAGGCTGTATACTCAAGGAAAAACTCGCCAAATGTTGTTTTTTGTCAAAATCAAGGAACACTGGCAATCTTGTAATGTTGAGCTCACTCCAGGAAACAATCACGAAAATGCTATCTACACATTTTAAGTTAAAACTGAATAATTCAGAATTCACTCACTTCAAACGTCCACATCTCATAAATTAAGTTTTGTTAGTTGGCGAGATATTCTTTATATGTTATAGTTATAGTTGGTAAAAAATATATGCAATGTAAGTTGATTGATTATTACCACAATTCAAAAAAATAATAATATATTGTGTATAAGATTAGTCAGAAAAACGAATGCCATTACATACTTTACATTTCCTTTCCTTAAATCCAATTTTTCTGTATTCAGAGTTGATAATGTTTTCAAATCCCTGCAATAAATTTTTGATTTTATCTGGAGAAATATGGCCATCAATAAAATACGATTTCAATGTGTTAGGGATTAGTTGCTCATTGCACATTATATGCTTTATTCTATTCAGTATAAATTGAACCAGTTTTTCAAACAGCTCAGTTTCACGGATTTCCAAGGCCCGTAGCTTTTCCCATATAGTTATGGTGATATTTCTGTAAAGTTCATTCACTATTTGGACAAAGTAATTGAATGCTTCTTCGGTAAAATTGCTCAAGCGTCTTGCGACGGCATCTAGTATTTCAGAATTGGAACCGGAGAACTCAGGAAAAGAGTTGATCAACTTAACACTAGTGATGGTGAAACTGACGACATCTGAAATTAACCTCTGACTGATATAGTTGGGATTAGAATCCATTCCTAACTGGGTTGATACATTGTTTGCGGTGACTTTTGACTCTCCGATATTTTTTAGGATGGTGGATTTTTCAGAATATGTAGACGCAGAAAGTGTTGCAGGGTTTACTGGGTGTTCTGCATTTAGAAGAGCTTGTCCAGTTCTATCAATAGATATTTTCACCTTGTGTTCATTAAGGTCCTTATTGAGCCGAAGAGCGCCTTGGAAAAAATCATCTCTGTTGGTTATGCGGCTGATGCCTTGAATTACTTCTGAGTTTCCTTGTACCACTCCTTGAGTACGGCGAGTTTCAGCGACCATCTTATCGAATATTTTTCTGCAGCAAAAAGTATTTTTTTACAAATAACATAAAAGTTAAGTATACATTGATTCAGATACTGTTAATTTTTCTCAAAATTGGATTACAAATACATCAGAGAAAATTATTTTAAGAAATTATCTATCTATAAATTATGTATTTTATCAAGTGTTTTTATCAGAAAAAATCATACACATGTAGTGTAAGGCAGTGCCCGGTAACCTTTTACCTTTATGGCACACTTTATGTTTTTTCCAAAATTTCATGGCACACCGCAAGTAAAAAAAAAAAGGAAGAAATACTGCAATAACAGACATATTACTCATGTTTTCTTATATAGAAGAAATGTACCACGGCACACACACCAGCGTCTCGCGGCACACTACAGTGCCACGGCAGAGCGGTTGCAGAGCACTGGTGTGAGGTGTAAGTACCTATAAACACATTTCAAGAATGTGATATAATTATTGTCAGATTGGTAATAGTATAGATGAGACATTATATGAAAAATGATTTTTTATAATCTAAAATGGGAATGTAAGCCAAAGAGCAAAATATTCAGTCTTTTTACCGGTGACGACCACTTCGAAGTGAATCCCTATAGCTGACAATTGTCCCGTTCTGTGACTCCGTTATAATAGTAGAGGCCATCTTATTATTCATCAAAGAGTTGGATAGGAATAAAGCCGATGATGCCAATTGGAACAATTCTAATTTAGTTGGTGCTTCTCCTGTTTCACTGAACTGTAAATTAAAAAGGAATTTTGATTCAGATATAAATTGAAGATAGATTGCCAGATAGTTAAAAATATATTTAAAAAAGAGACATGTTGTATGCACATTAATTCCAGATTAAGTAGTAACAGTGGTTTTGGCTCTAAGCTCTGACAGCTTGGTCTTTTAGAATTTCCTAATTGCTTATGTGGCATATGCTATTCAAAAGAGAAGAACTTTTCAAGTCAGTTTGACAATCAGTCACATAGATGTGTAGTACTGCAATTTGATGCCTCGTGAGTCATGACAAACTATGTTACTTTTCATCAGACTCTAGCACAATAGGGTTTAAAAGAATTATGTACACTCCATAAGTGTTAGGAAGCTACTCTTGGGATACTCTTTGATATGAGAAATTGAAAACATCAGGTAATAAAGGGGTAAGCAAACATATTAATATATGATATCAATATCCACATTCCATCTGATATTCTTTATACACTGGAACCTCTATCTATCGTTCCCGCATTCTTCATTTTTCCACAGATGTGGGAATCGACAGATTTCGTTCATATTTCATATACTCCGACTTTTATAACAATGCACGTACGTCATAGCGCTACTGTCGATTTAC
>JAGVSQ010015314.1:0-10208 GCA_022683975.1 Rhyacophila evoluta
CGCATTCCCCGGATTGCTAGTCGCGCACGCTACCAACTACGCTAACCGGGGAGACATATAGACATAAGAATATATAGTTAAATGATATTCAATATGTATTTTTAATAATATTATTACAAGCAGAAAAAATAGCTACCCAATTGTACAATAAAGTATAAAACTTTTCAAATCGTCAGTTAAATATATTCTTATCATTAAGCATTTCTGTAATTATGTTTATATTTCTATAGCTATGATGTTAACAAATCATTTCATTGATCGTGATATAATGTAGTGTTTGTACGCATAAAAACTCATTTAATCATTTCCAAATATACTTGTTTATTATTTACTAAAATATTTCAATATATTATTACTCTTTAGTATTTTTTCTGTTCGAAATAACTAAAATGATCAAATTCGATAAAATTTGTACTACATTATATTTAATTTAAACGTTCTATTTTCAGTTTAACAGAGGTACAACAGAGGTCAACTTGTAAAAATACTAGCTTTTTTGTATGAAAATAAACAACTTTTCGTTAGAATAGAAAACCGTTGACTCAGTTATATTTCGCTAAAAAATAACACAAGTATTAATTATAACTAGTTGCAGGTCAAAATCTTGTTGGTTTTTTTCTGAACTTTTTATTCCTAGTTAAATTTATATATAAGTGTGTAATCAATATATTTGATCAAATGTTTATCGATGAAATGGAAAAGACATCGAGTAATTAAAATTAATAAAAGGTATCCTGAAGTATTCTGAAGTAATTCATTTGTGAGCTACACAATACAAATTTCAGTTTATTTTTAAAGAAAACTTTAAATATTTAAACACAATTACAAAAACAACAGTAGAACAAAGGCGGAGGATGATTTTATTTGGCTCTTATTGGCCGTAATTAATTACCCCTACCTGAATTTAAGAGCCTGAATTGTCTTAGTTAGATATTGTAAAGATGTTTACTGGAGCCGAAAATTCATTTGTCGTAAAGGATCGATCAAAATAAGAAAACATTGTTTGTTTGTCTATGTTATCTTAATTACAAACAAAATAAGAACGTCTCACAAATAAACAAAAACATGTTTTTAAAATACACAAAGATAGATAATATAAAATTCATATCATGAACAAAAATCGCTTTCTTACTCTTTATCGAATGTATTCATAACATTTATTTTTATTACTTTATATTATCAATATATATTTGTTTTGGAGAACGAATGATGTGTCTTATGTCCTTACTTTATATATTAAAATCTTTTTACCAGACATACTACATCCAGAGTATAGCCATGCATATGTCAGCTAGTGGTTTGAAAAAAATGATAAATAAACACGATGATCTGATACCCCATGACAGAGTTGTCTGTTTTAAAAGTTTCTTTGTTATTTTTCTTATTTGTCATCAAGGATAAAAATGATTGCTAAAACTTTTTTTTTATTTCGATCGTTTGTCAGTATTATATAATGTTATATGACCCAATTTTTATTATTTATTAAATCACAACAAATAAATAATAGCACTCGCGTTTCGTTCAAATTGATCATGATCTGATGTATTTTTTGAGCAATTTTTATTGACATATATGTATTTATGCCTCCTCGGTACCTGAAAGATCAGCGGGTGCGTATTTGTTGAATTTCGGTTCACTTCTAATATCTGCTGGATTAGAACTAGATGCCCATTAGATTAAACAGTTAGCTGACAAACAATTCTCTTGAAAAATAATCTGTCAAGACAAGTCGTCAATTTTTTGTGATTTATATACTCCACTTTCGGGGCGGATATATTCACACTATGTAGATCCATATGTTTAACTGTTAGAACGGCAAACATGGTAAAAAATATAGTAATAAATTAACGCATTTTAAAAATTATTATATTTTTCAATTTCTAGTTAGTATAAGATCCCTAGTTTTCCGTATACAGCAACATGCATGCAAAAGAAATGTTTTTTTTATTGAATAAAAGAAATACGTTTTTTTTAAATCCTTTATTTTAATCAATTTTAAAAGACGGAGGTTTTTTTGTAAAAGTTTTTTGTTGTATTATTAGACTAGTCAGAGCCCTACAAACATTTTAATTGGACGGTGAAACCAAAAAAGTTTCGTGTCTTGCTTTTAAAATAATAATTCAACATGGAAAATTAGACTAGTAATTTGAATACCAAAGAAACTCCATTTTTATTTTGTAATAGATTTTTTTGTTTTCCCTTTTTTATCGCGTTAAAAACGTAATCAACGGTTCAAACACTTTCCATCAATTTAGATTTCAAAGGATTTTTAAAAACTTAAGCTCGCTTTTGGGAACAAAATTTTATAAAATTATTATTGCTTGTTGTTTATAGTTTATATTTAGCTTTCGCAAAATACATACCAAAGTTGATTTTTATTATTATTTATTGTTATTCTGGAAGTTTCTTCTACTAAAATTAGTTAAATCAGTATTTAATTCAGATATTTATACATTCATAGGTATAGAGATTTATCGATATGTCCGGTAAAATTTTATTAGTTGGAGTACATTAGATTATACCTGTAATATATTCAAGTGGATTATGATAATTCACATTAAATCAGCATAGTTATGGAAATACACTAGAGACGTTAAAATTTGAATACAAATCATACACGTGGCATTCACATCAAATATTTTATTAGGGATAAACTATAACATCACATGAAAATTTCACTTGCATTATGCAGATTTGTAGATAGCCATCATGGAAGCTATAATTGTGTCTAGAAAAAAAATGCAAAGGGTAAGAAAATACATATTTAAAGAGACATGATAATTATTATAAGATTATTTATAAATAGGCTCGTAAAAATATACACATCATAAGTTGAAAACATCATTGCATTCTACAAGAAAATTATGATCACCAACAGAACATCAGCTGTTTTTCTTGTTATTTTTTTGATAGCGGAAATACTTCTTTCAATTGTATGAACCAATATTATTAAAATGCAATATAATTGTTTCAATTGTTCTGTAATTAAGTTTTACTAAATAATTATCTAGCTATGCTTGCCTATTCAGACAGAGTGGATAGAAATCAATAAATACATTTAAAAAAAAAAATAGTAATTATCGACCTCATCTTTTATTAAAAATGCTAATTAATGTATAGCTTTCAATTGTAATCAACAAATAATGAATTATGTATCATGAATTTAATATATTTCATATATCTATTTGGTGGGATTCATTTTCATGTCTATATCAAAGTCATGCTTCATTTTTTAACCCAAACAAACTATTTTGTAATACAATATAAACTGTTTTTTTTAGTTGTGGTGGTGTGCGCAAATCCTTTGACCGTTAGAGAGATTATGCTTGCCGCGGAAGAACTGAATATGGTGTCTTCGGGAGAGTACGTTTTTTTCAACATCGAACTATTTTCAAGGTAAGAGAAGTTATTTTTAAGTAACAACAAAACAAAAATATTATTATCATGTTTTACTCTTCACAGTAATATGAAGATTATCACAATAAGATTTTTTTATATCAAGTTTTCGGTCATCTCGATCATGACCATTTTACTTCAATTCTATAAGAGAGCTTTCAAAAGCTCACATAAAAATTATCTTTAAAAAAATTCTTCTACATAGGTATATTGGTATTTTATCAACATATATTTTGCGAGATTTTTTATATTGTACATTATTATTTTTAAGCTAACAACAGCATAAAAAACTACCGTATGAATAAAATATTTGAGGCAGTCTTTTCAAGTTTTACTTACAATAATTGAAAGCTCATCCTTTAGTAAAAAAAAATCATATTTATTATATACTGCGTTCAATCTCAGATTCAATAGTTAAGATGTGTTTTGTTATGTTGGTGTTCTTATTGTTAAGAAAATATTTGGTTGGGTATTCGAGGTTGAATATTTTCACTATTTCAATTCGAAACGTAGTAGAAAGTTGATGCCCTTAACTTTTTACGTGCATTACATGACGAGCGTTGACCTGGATTTATTGTACATTACATTTTTAATTTATTCACCTGCCCAAATTGACCATCTTAAGTGATAACAAAATATTATTTCTCAATACTATGTAAACATCAAAAACACATTTTCCTTCTATCCTATTTTTCATGTTACATTTATTGCCATAAAATAAAAAATAAAAATTGTATATCTGAATATATCTATCTGTCATAAAAATTTTCACAAATCTTTTTAATGCCATCTCTTGGTGAACCATTTTATTTTCAACAAATGACATCATCATCGATGATCAACAAAATATTCAAATTATGTATACATCCAAGTATTTAAATAATTTTGTAAAAACAGGATTTATGCAAGTATTTAAATACAAAGTGCGTTTGAATCTATCGCGGGAATAATCAGATAATAAAGCGGGTTCTTTATATTTAGAAAATATTACTATTTTAAGTTCTAAAAATTGTCACCATTGCTCAACTTGATAAAAACAACATGGGACAACTTGAACATATCTTTACAAATTATTTTTCATAGACATCGATTTTTTGCTAATCGTTCAACTCGTTGATCTAGTCGGCATTCAGTTGCAGAATTTAAAATTACTGCATTCGGCACCAAAGAGCGGATGGATTTAAAAAGCATGCTTATACATCCATGATATTGTACTATTTGTTTTTTTGTGAATTACATTTGATTATTTCTTAACATTGTATTTAAAAACAATTAATTTAAATGGTAATTTATTTAATTTATTTGTTTTCAATTTAATGGAGAGCAAGAAATAAAATCTTCGATATATAATAGTAGTACAATGATGAAAAATAAAAATAGTTAAATCTTAAAAAATAAGAACAGTTAAAGCTTGTTAAATAATCCGGTGAACGAAAATGAAAAAAAAATGATAATACTATTAGTTACTTATAAAATAGTTTTAACACTTCCCAAGTGAATATTTATCTCTACATATCTAGTACAGTTTTAGATATTTTATTTCCTTCTCAAGATTTGTTTGCGTTGACCAAACACAAAATATACTACTACATAAAAAATAAACGATATTTGTATTTAATAGATTCTTTCGTGTCTGCTATTGCATTTATTTATTTCTCAATATTTACAAAAAAATAATACTATGATAATATTATACTAAACTGTATTTTTATTTTTTGCTTATTTTTTTCATGATGTACAAATCAATGGTAACTAGTTTTTATAAGAAAATCCTTTCATTGTCTTAATATAAAGTATTTTTCTGAGTTGGTAAATGACATAAATTTATAAAATTTTGAAAAAAGAATTTTGTCTAAACAATACACTGTCACTGAATAAATTGTAAGATTTATTTTTATTTTCATTTTTCCGGTCTCATTTTTGTGGTTAAAAAGCTAAGTTGTGGTTTTATACAAAAAATTGCCATCGCTGTTTGGCAAAAACTTCATTACATCGGGCATTGTATTTCCTGAACAGATTTTTCAAAGTTCACCCAAAATTGAGTGAAGCATATTTTCCTTTTAGGTGTTTTATGAAAAAAATGTCATTTTTCGGAAAAAGTTTATCACCTACGTATGAGACGTGTCCTTATATTACGCCATAAACAAAATAACCAATTTCATTCAGCAACAAAAATCTCGTAAAAATAAAATACACATAATTTGGTGGTCTCCCGTTATATCGAATAATCTCTTACAAAGAATATTATCTTCATTTATACTATTTTGATCTCTATTCCAAATTTATTATATAACTTAGAGTAAACTATGCGTCAAAATATGGAGGTATTTTATTTTTTTTAAATTCTAAGTTTTGGACGCATAAGTTATTCAAAATAATTGTTTTATTGTACACCACAAAATCACGTTTATACTTAAGAACACCAACATAAAGCATTGTATTAAGCTTATTCTTAAAGTTTATTGTCTGCCCATCTTTTTAAAAGGTTGTCTTATACAATATATTGTCCTTAAATAACAACAAACCATTATTTGTGCCAACACAAGAAAGGTCTGGTAGGAATACGATTTATCTAAATAAAATATCTCTCCCCAAAATTTGGCTTCCAAATGAAACTATTCATACACGCTGAATACCAATTATTTCAATTTACATTTAATAATTTCTGTAGCATACTGAATATACATTTTTTAACAAGATAAAACGCTCAAATATAATTTGATTGATAAAATGAAAAAGACGTTTTCATGTCAAAGGGAAATATTTGGTATCTTTTGAAATGCGATAGCTGAATCCCGTTGAGAATTATACTTATATTTTATATCGTGTCTGGTAAAAAAACATTTCTGAGAGAATTTAAAATCGCGTAATAATCAGTTATCATTTCAAGTTTCAAAATATTTCTTTTACTTGTTACTTCTTATCAAAGAAGATTCTTGAAGATTTTTTCATGTAAATAACTTCAGACGTTGTTGTTAATATGTAATTGATTTTTGTTTTATAAGGTCGTATTACACGCATCTTCAAAAACTTAGTAAAGTTTTCACATTGAACTTTTTTGTTAAAGAAATAAGAGAACAACGCCGATCCCATTTTTTAGGATAAAAAAATCATTTTTTTTGGGTAGTCGTGAAATAGAAATATTACGAATCAATTTTTATCATATGAAAAGTTTGATATTTTATTTGTGTTCACAGTTTATCATCTCCTTCGTCATTAGAACCATGGCGAGTGGAAGGCGAATCTGAAGAAAGGAATATGAGAGCAAAAAGGGCGTATACCGCCATGTTAACAGTGACTACGAGAACACCTGATGATGATGAGTACCTTGAATTTTCCGCACAGGTAAATTGAAACTCTATATTTTCATTAAAATATTAAATGATTTATTTTGTATTGAAGCATATGAACATGTAAAAAGCTTTGTGATTAATAATAAATACATTCTTCGTCTCAAGAAATACTGATGTCAAATATATTTTTGAAAATTCTGTTATTCGTATGTTAAAATGGATCAACTACTTCAGTTAATTCTTCAATTCAGTTAGAGCGATTGAATAAAGAAACTTATTGTAGTTTCCATTGAAAAAAATCACCTTAATTTTAAGAAGTCACGGTGATGGCATATTATTGCATCCGAAACAACTTACTCGTAACAGTACGTAAATCATATTGAAATATAAGGCAGTAGTAGTTTCACTTTCTCTTGGGATATTTTACGTTCACTATGCCATTGTACAAGCCTAAAAGGGAGTGAAGATGCTGCAAGAACGTTGCTGGAAATGCAATCAATGAATCTTTAATTATTTTCAGAAAGAAAATGCATTATATAATGATACAAATACTGAATAATAAATGTATTATATCTACTTTCATATGTAGCACATTGATATCAAAGTTTTTTATTTGTCTTAACTTATTTACTATAAAATAATAATTGTAAATGTGATACGTAAAAATCTATGATAATTTTTTATTCGTATTATTGAAAAACTCGTAGCGTTCGTTATTAGCTAGTGTTTTACCATAATTTCACTGAGAATTTCAAATTTAGTCGAAGTCTACGAAATTCAACCAAACTAATCAGTTTATTTTATAGATGTCGTATTTTATGTAAATGGTCAATTTAAGCCAATTTGAACACAATATATTATACTAGTAAGAGTAAGTAGGGTTCGAATCAATAATGGCTTTATCAAACAAAAAATCACTATATTCATTACAGACCGTTTTCGAATTAGTAAATCATTCTCGTCCTGTTATTACAATGAATTCCCTATCGTATATCAATTTTTCTATTCATTAAAATTTTGAATAATAAAAAGTAATTGTGTTTATAATTAAATAAAAACAAATCTATTGTGTTTTTGTATACAATGAACAGATTTTTACAACAATACTATTAATTTTAAAATATTCATTTTCGTGTAATATAAGCCGCGTTTTTTATCTTTTATTATGATTCAAATTTTCGTTTTAATATTTAAATATAAGTCTAAAATGAATATATATTCGATTCAGTAATATTTAAAAAAAGTTTTTATCTAATTATGCATCAAAAATATTTTTAGTAAGGGTGTAAAATATCTTGAAATAACATAAACTGAGTATGAGTATAAAGTACTTGAGGAAAATAAATTTTATTATCGTTAATTTAATATTAAAATTTATCGTAAGACAACTTACTTGGTAGTTAGTAAATATAACCAGGCATGTTTCATGAAAGTGTACATATTTTAGTTCATTTTGAATTTGTGGTTAGTGAATCATTTGAATACTTGATTTAACTTCTCGCATACGTTACCTGTGATTGAATGAATAATATATCTAATGTTTGATTTAGTTCATAACTGTTTTGCATAAGTAAACTAAAGTTTATTCAATGATTTAATCAACATACTTTGTTGACGATCGTTATAAAAACAACTAAGGTAATCTTACGAATCCTTTCTAATTAAAATTCTCGATGCAGAAACTCAGAAAACTCACATACATA
This sequence comes from Rhyacophila evoluta, assembly GCA_022683975.1. Classification (NCBI taxonomy): domain Eukaryota; kingdom Metazoa; phylum Arthropoda; class Insecta; order Trichoptera; family Rhyacophilidae; genus Rhyacophila; species Rhyacophila evoluta. The sequence continues at coordinate 8,393 of JAGVSQ010015314.1, forward strand.
TTCGCACATCGATTACATAATCAATTATATTATCTATTAAAACTATTAGCCTTAAATAGTTTAAATGAATACTAGTAAGATTATAATATATTATATTTAAAGTGTTGTCTCATGTCGTTTTTATGTTGGAATTTAGCGATCATTATTTTTTTCTTTAGTTTACCTATCAATATTGTTACAAGTTTTGTGTAAACGACACTCAGTGTTTACTTAAACCTAATGATTTCCTATGGGAAATAGTTATTATTTTACGATAAAGGAAGATAGTTCATTTATACATATTGATAATATTCTGATAATATCATAAATAATCTATTACAATTAAATATCAATTTTTAAAGACCATTTTATATTGGTGTAGTTTTAAAATATGTTTTAAATCTAAGTATGTATAACTCTATTGTTTCTGCTTAAAGCTATTTCGTTGCGATGTTTTCTTTAACAAGGTTTAACAAGCGTACATATTTTAAAAGCATTATTATTAACTTATCTTTTTCTCTCTGGGATTGTGATTGTGGATGGTATATTTTATTTGTTTTAACAATAATTAAAAAATATATAAAACGGTGGTATACATTTATTACAATTAGATATACTTAATATGCTGCGTGTAATAATACGTCCATTTTTGTATTAGTCATTTTTGGCAATTGCTGTAAGATCAAAAACATGCAAAATGGTTTTGTATTTTTATGTCAATTTATCTCATTAAAGGGGTTCTTATTACATTCGAATAGTTATTTTCAAATAAGCCTTAGTCAACTAATGATAACTCAAAGGTATTTTTGTCGTACAAAGTAATTAACTTTTTAATTTAATTTTTTTGGGAGACTGCTAACTGATACTAGCTCTAAGAGTAAGGTGAGCGTATTTTTTTAGCAACTTGTCAGCAACTATTACGCATTTTTGGTGTAATTTTCGTTACCTAATTTATTTAAGCTTTTGAGATTTTGGGTGACCGAATTGCAAAACATATTTACTTCCAAATATAAATATTTCTATACACGTCATTATTTATTACCTATAATTTTGTTTGCAGATTTGATTATCTCAGACTTGATTTTATAATAAATATTTTAGATAATGAATATTGAAAATTACAATATTTTTTTTAAATTTAATACTACGCACTGTATATCACATCTATAATATTTAATATCAACATATATTGTCAACTTTAATACAAAATCATGTTTCATGGATATATCCTTGGAACAATGTTAAAAAATAAATGAATATTGCAAATTATTGATTCAAATAAACATTTGATGTTATTTTGCTGAGATGTATTTATTTAAATAAAAAATACAGGTGATAATGAACGATACGTAATTGGTAAAAATCTACGCCTGGCCATAAATTATTTATGATAGAACCTTGATATAAATTCAGGTAAATTTGATAATTATTTGTTCAACGGTTACCGATGAAAATAATATGGGTTAAAATATAATGTCTAAAGAAAAGATTTCATAGTAAGCATTGAAAATATCTCGGAATTGTTTCACCATCGCGTTTTCATTACCGTAGAGGTAAACCAAGCAAAATTAAACTATTCACAGTTGCGGGTTACATATAATTTATGTGCTTCCTCTGACCATTCATCAAAAATCTACCTGTATATATAATAGTGAAAATGCTTTTTGTTCCATTCTCTTGTAATATGTAATTATTTTTCATTATATACTGAAAGCTATCATAAATTAGAAAGAATTAATAATAAAAAAACACTTTTCTCTCTGATGCCACGAACTTGATTGATTAATTAATTAATTAATATTTTCGACTGATGGTGCTTGATGGAAATTGATTTTAA
>JAGVSQ010015315.1:0-10208 GCA_022683975.1 Rhyacophila evoluta
GCGAACATGTTTTAAAAAAAAAAAAAAAACGTTGACTGAATGTTTTAGCATGACTATTCAACTACATAATCGATTAACCATTAGTGCAGCCATATTTTATTAAAAAGTAGTTTTACTATAACGCAGTCCGGAATTGATTTTTCTGTTTATTAATATTCCATACAATAGCATTAGCCCAACACTTAATAAATGATTTTCACAGACATTTTTACTGTAATTTATGGTCAGGCAATTGCTTATTCCGTTAACTATCTTGTCGTGCACTTTTTAACTTATTAAAGATTCAACACTATTTTTTCGGATAACCTACTATTCATTAATTATTATGGTATATCTGTTAAAATTCAATGTCATATTTATGCCACAACTATGAGCCTGTGGATTCCCCAAAGTTTTTTTTTTAAATAAACAAAATGAGATATATTGATGAAATATGCATAGACAGCAATTAGGAATTTAATATTATTAAGAAGACTCTAAACTTAAACATCACATCAAGCAAGTGTGTAATTATATTATTTGATCATTTATCAATAAACACTAAGCTATTTGAATAATAAAATATTACCTAAGATGTTTCTTTTCAGTTTTTAATTTTATATAAAACAATCAAATACAACATAAAGTGATTTATGAATTGAGTAGATTCTGCAAGTTTTATAATACAAAGTCGAAGACAGATTTATCTATTTTTGCCGTACTGAAAAAAAAATGTATGTCTTGCATAAAAAAATGTATACATTTTCAGCGCCAACAATTTTATGCAGATAATAATAAGCATTGACTTCAATATTTGAAAGCGCGTGGATTTAATTTTATAACATGCACGTAATGAGCAATGCGGTAAGATTATATTAATCGTGTCAATACAGGATTTTTCATAAAGTCTCCTATTTTATTTGCTGCGTGATTCTTTCAAGTAAACAAATAATTTTCCGTGTTTTTTCTACCGAACTTTTACTTTCCCGTCCCTGTTATTTTATTGAAATGAAAGACAATGAAAGATTCAATTTTTTTATAAACAAAATAAATATTTTACCTTGTAAAATTTGAAACGTTTTTTTCTCTTAATATATTACAGCTATACAAAAATCACTCTACTCTTTAAGAGCATTACATTTTTTCAATGATCTTCGCTCCGAAATTGGACCAAATAGATAAACCCCAGCAAAGTGAAGTGATACAGAGTTACTATAATCAGCAAATTGCTCAGTATCTCGCAACTTTGATTTTTTTCTAAAAATCATTAGCAGATATAGGATTCCCAACAGCAAATTTAATACCGAACCGTCACGATTACCTCTCGGCCACAGTGAGTAACATAATATATAAAATGGTCATGTTTTTAATTAAGCAAAGAATATTATATATAAACACATTTAAAATGCTTAAGCTATCATACAACACTAAAACCATTTAAATATCTTTAATTTCATGAAATCTTTGACGTTTTTCCTGAGCGTGCGAAAACTTTTGTATATCATTCTATACAATACAGCATTACTATAATATATTGTTTGTTTTACGGATTTTACCTTAATAGTTTAAAAAGTGTGCATTTGAGATCGTTTTCAATACAATTAAGAGTCGCAAAGTTTTTTCGACACTCTTGTCGTCGCGATACCATAACAGGCCAGTTAAGTCAGGTACAATGGCCGATAGTTGGACAAGGATGACTGTGTGAAACGTCTTATTACTGCTAGATAAAGGCCGCTCGATGGGGGTGCCAGTGTAAGGCAGGGCTGCGCGGCTTTTCCCTAGCGCTGTTAACTGCCCGACACGATTCCCGGAAGTGGGCCGCTATGATACTCTAGCGACGGTGGTTCTCAACATAAAAAGAGCGTGACAATTATTAATAATTGTAACTATAAACTAATAAGCAACATTTCATAAGTCTCACTGCATGCAGAGAATTTTTTCAATATATCAGAGAGCTTCCTAGTTGCAACGTGCTTCCATGATAGATTTCTGTAGAAACGAAGAATATAGCTAATATCTTCAGATCTCTTGAGCTTAGAATACCATACGATTATAATTATGTATAAAAATTAGATTACTATTAGTCTTATTACAAATATCTTGAATCACAGTTAACTTGTGTACAAGTGTGATTATCTGGTTAATACAAGGACGCAGACTAAATGTATTTGTTCACAGATGCATGCTGCTGTATATATGTTAACGAATTTTGCTATCTGACAAACACCCCTTATTGAAGTTTATACAATATATAGATAATTATCTTGGATATTAAGGGTGAGATTTTATTGCGTGGTGGGGTCTAATTTTAATTTGATTTAACTAAAGAGAACCATGCAGTCTTAGGAAGTATCTGATCGTCAGTCTACTATAAAATTTCTGTCAGTTAAATTTATATTTTTGAAAGTATTTTTTGTACTGCAAATGACTTGGAAGAGTTTCATTTCATCATTAGCTAAAGTAATGCCTCTAAACTTTATTATAAACATTTAGCATTTTGGCTAATAATTGAATACTAAAAATATAATTATAAATCCACGATGATTCGTTTTATGTAATATTACAATTCGATCAATATTTCTACACAATTTTGGATATTGGACATCCTATTCATATATAATATTTATATCCTATTTCGATTATTGTAGTTGATGAACTCAGTATGAAACGTATGATCATAAAAAAGTCGAAAAAAATAATAATATAACAAAAATAAAACAATCAAAAGAGTACATACTGTCAGTCTTAAACTTTTTGATGCATTATCAAAACCATGTCAATAAAACGTTTGTATTTTAATATAATTGTGTAATAGAACAACGTGTTTTTTCTCCAAATATATATTGTAGTTATATTTTTTCATCCTCCAAACACGTTTTTATCATCAAAAATACCAAGAATCCGTATAAGTCAAAAGATCATTTCGTGAGTAGGTTGACTACTAATATGGTGGGTGACGTCGTAGTGTTTTTTCGTGTTAAACAATATTTTGAAGGAGAAATGGCGATATTTCCAAATCTTTCTGTCATGCCATCATTCCATAGCTCCAACAAATACATATAAAGATGTTATATGACGATTAGGTTCTTTTGATACACCTGCAGAACGTTTCCGAACCACACACAAACTTGTAATTTCAATAAGTTGCAATAAACGGCTGCATACTGTAACGACAACCTTAAATAATAAGTCACACACATCATTTTTGGCAATTCGATGTATTAAACTGAATTTTTTTCCATATATTTTTAGGATTATTTTGATATAAAAAGACACATTTTAAACGATTTATTGATAGAGCTGTTTACAAACGACGTAGTTTTGATATATCTGAATACAAAATAGCAGAAGTGTATATTTTGAATTAAAGGTCTCAGATCCGAATGAAATTACCAAATTTTCTTTAGGACGCTTTTTCAGTGTATTAAAATAACTTTGAATTATCAAATTAATACGGAAAATACATATAACACGGCGCAACAAGATGGTATTATTAAGTAATTTTTAGCCAAACGAGTAAATCACTGTGATAGGATTAATTAAAACAATATATAATAAAGATTAACTACACATTGGGAAGGGCTGTTACACAACTAATACAAGTACGTAACACAATAGATTCTTCATTATTTATATATCACTAGTATTTCAGATGGCTAAATATACGTAGTTATTTTAACTGTTTATCAAGTTCAAAGTCATGAAATTCAATAGCGTTATCCCATCGAGTTGTTTATTATGATTCGAATGATTGAAAAATATTACATGGGTATTGACTGGATAAGTGTGTCGACAGACAACAATATGTAATTAATTACATCACACTTTGTTTGACACCATTTGCACTTTGTAGTTCACGCATGTAATGTACAGTTTGTCTTATCTGATATATTCATGAAATTTAGGCAATGTTTCAGGATAAAAGAGTAATATGTTCCGTAGATACTATCGTATTCAACTAAATTTACTAAACTAATACTATTTGGACAATAAAGGTCACTCGATAAGCCCTGCCAATCCAGTTCAGCTATCCATTTTTTTCAGTCAATAATACATATTGCTGTAAAATTAATTTGCTACTTTTTAATGAGTTTACGGTTTAATTTAATTATTATTAATACATAGACAATATAATGCAAAACATGGTGTATAACTTTGACAATACTTTTTTTAATACAGTCACATATCTGATAAAACTGGTCCTAAAACGAATAAAAATCACTTTTTGTAAACTTTATAACACAATTTTTACAATACAATTAACAATATTACATTAAATTTTAATCAATTGCAACTCTGCGCCAGGTGACGGTGTATGAAAATCTGAAGATCACATTCCACCCATAGATATCTATGATAACTTAACAATAAATACAATAACAATTCATAACGAAACTGTAGTAAGAAATATACAACCAAAAATTACAGGAAAACTGTAGCTTTCTACTGTCTCATAAAGATAAATTTTATTATTCAGCAAGCTAAGAATAGAAGAGAGAAGAAGACTTTTACCTATTCAAGAATTTCCCTTTGTTTACGTCTGAAACAACGGAAGTCTAAGCTAGCTAGAAAGTCATATATTATCTAGTAGTCTATGAATACACATAGCCTCCTAAAAATGAGGATATCCAAGATAGCTTGTGGCACCTTGATAATGGATGAATTGATATTGTTGTAGTAAATATACTATTAGTTTTTTTTGGCCGGAAAATGCTAGTGAAATTGCAAGGAAATTATTCATTTTATTTCAAAATTTTTCTGTAAATCTATAGAAAATTATATTTTTGTTAACTTTACTTGTCGTCATTCTACTATAAGATCTAGGGGATTAAATTTTAATTCAATTGGCTTAAAGAAGTACACATTTTAAAGTAAATGACATTTATATTTTCTAACATCAGATTAAATAAACCTCAAAATGTATTATCAGATCAAATGAACCTGATAAAACAGTATAATCTTATCAATAATGGATATACAATTATTATATATACATGACAATGATTATTTGTACTATCTAGGTGAGGCACTTGGCGTTGCCCAGGAAAACTTTTATTACTTCAGTGACGAAACCAAGGAGAGTGTTTTGGAAAAGGACTTATAATTTTTGGTGGAAAGTAGCCCACGACCTTGGATGAGATGAGTATTCCTGGAAAATTAGGCTTTATTGACGTACTCTGTCCAAATGCATAGCGAATAAAAAACGGTCAACCATTCACCTTTACTTGACAATGAAAAGGAAAAAGGACGTAGCCTTCAATTTTTTCAAAATAGCTTTTATTCAAATGTATTCGTCTTAATACACGTTCTATCAAAATGACGCAAGCTGAAAATGCCGAATTTGTGTATAAATTTATCTTTTAAGATTGCGAAAATGATACCTTGTAAAATTTGCGACTAGGAAAAATGGCTTCCACCCAATCAATTTTACTACTTCTTTTTAAATAAATAATTAAACTAAAATCATGTTGAGGAAATAAAACAAAAGTTTTAGTTTTCATGTACTTCAAGGTTGTGCCTATGTAATGTTTTGACTTTGACTCAAAATTATTAAATAAACGTTTTTTGTGCCTCCTGTAAAATTTGTTCTATGTGGGTTACGTCCTATTGCCTTTCCACAATCGATATATATAGATGAAGTAGGATTTTTTATAGTATGCACTAAAATATTAATTGAATTTAAAACGATTAAAAAAATTATTAATCTATCCCGTAGGCTAGAACAAAATTATACCCATCATCATTAAATGAAGCAAGTTCGTCTTCATAATAATGCTAAAACGAAGATAACACACTGTCATCAATTATTAAATATATTATATTGTGTTCTACATTTTTGTCAATAAATCGAATATTTAAATTAAGAACAAATTAAAAAAAAATAATAATCCAGAAATAAAAGATTTCTGTTTTATCACTACTGGTTGTGCTATAAACACACAACGCTTTCTAAATGCTATAATCTTATTAATTAAGAGTCATCTAGTTAGATCGTTATTATTTATTATTAATGGAAGTATGTGTTCACCGATAAAGGTGCTGTCAATATCTGGATGTATCAACGCATAGAAAAGATTACCAGAGATTGGGGGTTGCCGGCCAAGTTCTTAGTTGCCCGTCATTGCGATTCTGGGAATCAATCCTTTACTTGCTTCGGATAATAAGTACCGTGGATGATATCCCGTACATCATTGAGCAGGGGAAGAATACATTCCGTCGTGTTAATATATTGACGATGGAGATAGCCAAGGAGCTATTCAAATTCCAAACACGCCTATTTGGATCGATGAATATTTAACCTACTAATGGCAAACAATGTGAAAATATTAATAAACCGTTATTTTAAAATAACAGGTATCATTTTTAGTTACGACACGGTTCATTAATACACAATGTGTATGGAAAATATGTACATTTTCATATGGTTAAATTAAAATTAATTTTTTGTTAATGTGTACTGTGCAATTTTTTTATGAGCACCTCTGTTGTCGTTGATATAAACTCATAAACGGAAATTCAAATCCTTCTTTCAAATTCTTGTTTCTTTTTTTTATAATTTAATTATCAAAGCAAATAAGTATATTTTAATAATTTTCTCTTCCCGGTGACTTAGAAATTACTGTTCTGGCATCATATCCAAGGAATGCGGGTTTGATTTCTACATCTACCGGATTTTCAAAAATCCGGAAATGCAGCATTGGATACCTATTGTTTTGAGAAATTTTCTGTTGACCAATCTTAGTGAAAAATGATCTATTAAAACATGTCTTCATACTGCATAGATCCATATACTCCACTTTCTAAGCGGACAGGGTGAATATATATATATATATAGAAATAATAAATCTGTGCATACCCATTTCTGATTTTTGAACTTTAATTTATGAATTTTGAATTTATGATCCTTTCCTAGAGTTCAGCATGCCTCCGCAAAAAGTAATTTGTGTCTCTTGATGGCCTCTGTGGTCCCCCAGGGGGCTATATGGACACAGGTTGAGAAGCGATTTTAATCATGTTCATCCCAACGCATGTGGCGTATATGGATATCTACATTGTGAAGATTTATTTTATGTTCATGTAAATTATTTTTAAAACGGTTACTTATCGGAAATTCCGACCGAAATTTAAAACTATCCATACACAAAACACCAAGAAGAAAAATTATTCGACAAAATGTGTACGAATTCATAAATACGAATCAATTATAACACGATTTTTAACGTGTTTTATCTTTATTATAGTATTTTTTGTACTCTTTCTCCTAACATCAAATATCTCTTACAAAAAATCTTTTAAGTGGGGTCCATGTTGGTTGTAAATTAAAATGCCACAATCACAAAATAAACAACAATTTGTCACAAAATTGGACACAGTGACCTTAATTTATTGAATGGCAGCACGAAAGAATGTTACAAAGTTACCCTTAAAAGTAAAACATTGATTTAAGCATTTGTTTTTTACTATATTACTTTTATTATAATTGCTTCAATAAGTTGAAGATTTACAGGCTTTTACTATCCGAAAAATGAAGGTAAATTATTTTTTTATTCGTTTTATATTAAAAAAAATATTAGTAAAATATGATAAATGCATTTGCTTTTAGAAATAATACAGTTATTGGAAGAGTATTATTTATTGGCAATACTTCATGAAAAACCTTCCATATATAAATTATATTTAATTTTCATTATATTGTATAGTAATTTAATATGCGAAAAGTTATTTAATTAAATGAGTCGAAAGATTATTCAATTAAATAAATAGAGTAGAAATAGACTATTATATAAACACATATCAATTGAAATTAAATCCATGAGATAATATCTGAAATAATGAAATAATTAAGATCAATTTTACAGTGATTGAAAGATAGATTGATTTTCATTCAACACACTGAACTATTCCAATGCCATTAATAAATTTACCGATATGATAATGCGTAATTTTCATGTTTTAATAGTTTTTCATATAAGCTTTGCAAGTTCAACGATAGAGTCACGCCACGGGTGTCCGTCGGTATAACAGGTTTCTGCAGCTCGGGTTTGTACTCCCGCTAACCAAATTAGATGGCTCGCCCGGCGTTATAATCCAAACAATTGCAAGTATATTTTAGGATAAATAATCATTCGACACTTGGAGAGAAAATCAATGGGTGTTTTTAATAGATTCACAGGTGTTAATAAGCAACAACATATATTTATTCGGTATTAATATTAACATATGTACAACGTAGAAAACCCTAGAAAAAGCCTTCCCTAGAGCTTATTAATGATATTATGTTCGCTTTTACGGAAAGGGTCTACGTTGACGACATATAAAAATGTATTACACATATACACATCAAGACAAATGGTAAATATTATATTTTGCAAGAGAAACATTATCCAATCAGTTTTTATTAGTTAATTATTTACCGAGAATTCCCCAAGAGATATCAATCAACTAAGTATGAATTGTTCTAAAGCATATATTCTCACGGTTTTAAGCTCATAATACAGTTTCCTTTATTTCTTCAGTCCTCATTATAATTGGTGGCGTGTTTTGGTTAACTTCATAAAACTTATTCACCATCCGTGTCAAGTTTCCTTGCACTTCTTTTGTCTTTAGTCCCATATTTATTAAATCCATTTCAATTTAGCTCTTATAACACACCCTTTCATCATTATGTCTTTATATTCGTTCTTATTTAGTAGTTTACAGGAGTTTCGATATACAAAACAACCTTATTTATTTGTCGAGAGTTAATACTATATACTATAATATAATAATTAAAATCTTTTTACATGAGTAAAAGTCATCATATTTGCCATATAGTGCTGCAATTTTTATAAAACCACTTGAATTCCTTTAAAATAATCAGGTCGGGCGGCCTAACAGGCAATAGCAATGCACACTGATTTTTCCGCTCTACACATGATCTTAATTAATATTACAAACTATTTTTGTGTCATTTGATTCTTCACGATCATTTCAGTTAAGCTTTATCAGTTTAGTTGAATGTTTCCATATTATTCCTGTGAGGTCTTTTGCATAGGAGGTTTACGATTTGTTGATACTTTCTAACCATTAGAATGATTCAATTTTCAAATATAAAACGCGGAAAGCTCACACTATCGAAACTTTTGATTTGTATTTAAAGTATACAATATTTTTTAATGTTTTATTACTCCTAGTTTTTTGTAAATGAAAGGAAATTAAAACTCCACATGCTTATTGTATATTCCAGCCACTACCCACCCATTAATAGATATATTTTATTCCAATAATAAATAGTTATGATTATAATAATCATGACCGCAAGTACATACTATAATACCCCTGTCGTAAACATATGCTGAGAGCTGTCACGAACGAAATAGTATAATTGAAAATTATTGGTGGATGTGTGATTGCCACTGCGCCATTTCTTGGAAAAACATTAGACGTTATAGCTCTAAAGATTACTATACACGGCACAATCATAATACATTTGTGCAATGATGGCGATATTAAGTAATTAATTTAGGTAAATATATTTTTAGTTAAACTCATAGCCATGTGACTGATACGTGAAAAGTAATATATTGCATTAATATACCTGTATTTATAAACCGAGGAGACTTAGGCGAGGTGTTCGTTTTAATTACTTCCGGCAGTCATTTGTTTAATTTAAAGAAGTCATAAGAGAAATTATTTTTAAAAATGCCGACAACATTATTAGAATAAAATAAAACTGTATTGCCAATGTAGCTATGAACCAATCTTTTACACATAATTACGTGAAAGAACATGAACTTTTATCATTTTTAAAAGAGTATTTATTATAAATGCAACAAATTTTAAGCAGAAATTGATTTACATTCGTGTAGAGTTAATCATTATACAAATGAATCATTTTACCTCGAAATTTATTAAACAAAATACATTAATTCACACAGGATTCTACTCAATAGCCGATGGTTATCTACTTCATTGCCAATCTTGACTTTAAATGTAAAGTGCAACATGGCATACGATCATTTTAACAAATCAACATAAATAATACACACAAGTATATTGTCAAGGATTAACAAAAAAAAATAAGTGTGAAAAAAATGTGTAAGATAATCCACATGTAAATAAGTGTGGCCTAAAGCATAATATGCAATACCATAAAAGTATTAGTTTATTGGTATAATTTATAAACATAAATAAAAATAACAGAATGAAAAAAAAGTAATTTATTAAAAGATAATTTTGAATATGTCCTT
>JAGVSQ010015316.1:0-10207 GCA_022683975.1 Rhyacophila evoluta
TAAAAAACCGACACAGATGGGGATTCGAACCCGCATTCCCCGGATCGTTAGACGCCCACGCTACCAACTACGCTACCGGGGAGACAAAACACACACACCTCCACATCTACAAATCCAAAAACAAAAATCCAAAAATACAAGACTGAATGTTCATTGGATTGGAAAATTCTCTGATACACAATTCTCGCCAAAAAAAAATAGTCTGTCAAGACGTCTTCAACTGCGGAGATCCATATGCTCCACTTTTAAATCGGATCCTTTTACATTTTGTGTATCTATATGCTCCACTTTGAGAACAAACATGATAATATATGAAAATGGTCATAATACCGCGTCTATTGTAATTAATATTGTTCTTTTATATCGCACTAGATCGCACTTTTTTTAATAATTTGTACATAAAATAGATTTGAGTAAATGTTTTATAGCTAAAAAGTTAAAAGTTAAGTTAGGTATACGTGAACGGAGTGTTTGTTCCAACCTTCAAAGTTATAGAGACTATGCTATAACTATAATATAACACATACTTTGCAAGCATCTTTATTTACTTACACGAAATAGAAAATAATGAAAATAATTCGCACTCTCTTTTAACTATTAATTCTCGTACTTTTGGTGATAGAGAATTACTTGTTGTATGAGTCTTGTTTTTAAAATATTTTTTTCTTTTTTATATTAGTAATATAAAATTAATATGATGAGAAAGATTTGTCTTGGATACCACAAATAATTTTTATTCTCTATATCATTCGTTTTAATTCGTTCAACTACATTTTAAATTATGGAGAGTAGGAAATTTGTTATTGAAATATTATATCATTTTAGACATAAAGGTTAAATTTCAAAATATAAGAGTTTGCGAGATATAAATAAACACCATTAGCTGTTTTTAATAAATGTATATTTAACAATACCGAAATCAAGCGATATTAAAATTCAACCACAGCTTCCCGCGAAGTTTCATTGATTTAAAATGAATCATTGTATACTTTGATAATTATTATTTTGGAGATATACCAGCTCCGCGAAACCGCCAGTGTTTTAATGGCGCATAAGAAATGTTTATTTTGAAATTTATTCAATTTAATTTTCAACTTGAACTCAAAAACTTTCCCCTACTTATTCTACTTTGTTTCACTTCTGGTTTTCACTTACTTTGGCAAAGCGTATGAATTGTGTTAATAAATATAAATTAGCGGTGATAAGAATAATCATTATATTCGTTCATACTGGAAGCTAGTTTTCATTTTCGCAAAACTTTTACCAAGTAACTGCTCAATACAGAATTGCACAATATGACCGGTTAAATTATTAAGTTTTATCTCATCACCTAAAATGACTTTTTAATTTCAATATTTACAGTTTAATAAAAACATTTAAAAACTCATTCGCCATTTAAAAAGAGTAAAATTTAATTTAAAAAATAATTCATACATTGATGGTGTTACATAAATGACATACATACATTATTATATTTATTTTATAAAATATAGTTTTTTACCATGTCCATTCCATTAGTGCAGCAGTGAATCTATACGGTGTGACGATTTTCACCCCAGAAATGGAGTTTATAGATCTCCGAAATATGGAGCCATTACAGATTATTTTCGCAAAAATTTACTGTCAGCCAATCACTTAATCCACTAAGTATCTAGTCCGGCATATTCAACCCATACGCCGTATTTAAAATCAGCTTTAGTAGTTACATCCGGATTTCCAGGATGCATGGCGTGCACTTTAACTTCTCGGCAGCCAAGGAAACATGCAAAATTTAAATTTATCAAACGATATAAATTAAAAATATGCAATATATTTTTTAGTCCATAGAATTGATCCAGTCTCAACTATGAATGAAATAATTTTACGAAATATTTTTATATAAGTACCTGTATTCAAAAATATACAGAGAACATCGAAAAATTAGCTGATATTTTAAATTTGTCGTCGTGCCTTTATTTAAAATTTCTCACCGTTCTACATGTTTTTTGATATTGTATTTTTCTATAACTTTACCTTAAAGCTTATCTATAACAAATAAAAATGTGTAGTAAAAAATGAAAAATAGTACAAAGTCAGTCTATTTTGGGACATTATTTTTTTACTTTCTTCAATATGAAGTAATATAGTATCATTTTATATATAATCTGTAATTGATGTAGCTGAATGATTAATTTTTTTTATTATTATGAAACCATGTCGCGATTACTGATTATGCTTTACCACGTACGTTTCTTATAGGAAAGCACATGATGCGAAAGGGGATACTTGCAGTAGGGCCATTATTTATGTTTCAATCTAGCAAGCCGACGGGCATTACCGTATCCGGTGTTCATTAAAGGCCAGTGTGGGTCGCGTGATGCCGTTATGCGGCCTGTTTGGTGTCACATAATGTGTTTACACGTATGTAAGGACGCCCAGGAAGCCTGTACGCTGGGCTACTTCGTTGTGAACCCGTTCGTGTTAAGATAGTTAAGGAAAAATCCGAAGCTGTCGTTTGTGGTTTGTTTTGATTTCACCAAAGCTACAAGCTTAATTTTTAGAGCTTTCATACGAATTCACTAACTTCACACCAGATCCTGTACCTGAGGGTATCATTTATTAACACGATCGTGTAGATACCTCTAATATAAGATTAAAAAAAACGATTCCAAAGGATTGATAAATGTTCGACGTATAATCTTGTATCGTGAACGTGAACGTTTTATATTTATATTAATACTGACGTATTAAGACAACTTTTGACGTCTTCATCCACATACATAATAAGTTTTATTTTAAACAATATTTTAATACCGTTTTTTCGCTGGAAATAATACATATTTGGCCAATGCGTGCCTGCTTGTAGCTTAGATTCAATATGATTTATTATGTTGTACTCCTTTTTCAATTGAATAAAAATTGATTACTTAATATATTCAAAGTTTTGTTTCCTTTTAGAATCAAAAGCTTTTTGCACTTGTTTTTATATTGTATTTAGGAAATACTAATTACTAATCATACTATAAAAATGCATGTAATTATAAGGTAAACACCATTCTATTTATGATTTGGATTAAAAAATGTAATTTACTATAAAAGTACACTGCAAAAAAATCAGCTTATGTATTGTTAACTCTACTTTTCTGCAAACCGCTAAATTTACTTAGAATTCGTGTTGTAATGTATCGTTTAAGTAGTAATATTTCTAACATGATTAATCTTAGTGATCACATATTTAGTTGTTAATTGTTAAGTTGCATTTAAGTCAATTAGCATTGGTACGGTCAATCAAGTCATCTGACAATCAAGCGGGATTACTTGCGGTTCCGAGCGCGTACAAACGTATGTCCTACAGACAGACATATGCCAACATGTCGCAGTACATCCCCTTGCTGACCGCTTCTCAAGGCGGCCATTCCGGAAACCTCTCGATCACGCACTTGAGGTCCCGTGATGTCAGAGAAGCCTCTCGCATGCCGGAGGGTCGCAGCCCCTCGAGAGGTACCCTTAGAGCTCCCTCGGGAGTCACAGAGATCCCGTCCTTGTGCTCGTGGCGTGTTGATTTGGTCCTTGGCAGTAATCGGCACGTTTACTCTAATGCCTGAAAAGATTTAAGATATCTTTACCGTCATGCCATACAAAGAATTGCGCTTTTTATATAACGGTTTTTTTATCACATTTCTGCCATAAAACTGTTACCTAATGAACACTTAATACTTTTTCCCAGCAGACTAAAAGTATATAATTTATTTGTTTGATTGCTAAAATTGTACGTACATAAATATTTCTTAAATTATCACATGGTATTGAAAAGGAATCTAAAAGGGGGATTTATAAATCAATGTATCATACATAACTAAAAATATTTTCTTTGTAATAGTAGATATTGCTAATTATTTTTTTGAATATAATGAT
Source organism: Rhyacophila evoluta (assembly GCA_022683975.1). Lineage (NCBI taxonomy): Eukaryota > Metazoa > Arthropoda > Insecta > Trichoptera > Rhyacophilidae > Rhyacophila > Rhyacophila evoluta. The sequence goes on from JAGVSQ010015316.1 coordinate 3,895, forward strand.
TGATTTTGAACTAAAGTAGTTTATCAATACTTCAATATAGTCAAACTATATCAAGGAATGTATTAATATCGATTGGCGGAAGGCAATTCAACGAACACTTAACTATTTTTTTTTCAATGAGCCATCAGTTTTTTGGTATTATGTTATATTAGTTTACATTACATTCGTTAAGATTAGGTTAAGCATAACTCCCAGTTTGTCGATTAATTGTGGCTGTCGCATAGCGATTAACAAAAGGCGTATCGAAAATTCTTTAAAACCCACAATATATGTATGGAACTATTTTAGAATAAAAATTCACTAATTATTACTTTTCATGAGTGTAAATTGTATGTATAAGATTTTACGTTGCTGACATAGTTAACTTTTTCATATGGTATAATATTTACATAATTGATACCTTTAACGCATTTAGACTCTGTGTGCATTTTATTATGAAACTTCATAAAGCTTTTTTTTTATTAATTATTTATACGCCTTATACCTTATACCTTATATTGGAGAATAAAGAAATATCATGGTATACTGACAAAGATCAAATGTATTCGGTAAAGAAAATCAACATTATATTTTTATAAACTCAAGTTGATGTATTTTTAGCCATTTTATATCAACTAAAACGTGGATTAATATTTATAAATAATACACTCTAAACGGAAAATAAAAAAATGTACACTATAACTAACATTTGCATAATGAATTATACACATGTTGGAAAAGTAATTGTTATTAATTGGCTTATTTACTAATAAACCAACATTTCGATTCTTTTCTTTCTCTTAGTATTAATTCTGAGCTAAATAGGTTAAACACAAATATATGTTAAGTTCTTTCAACACCCAGCTATTTTATCTGGGCGTACAAGCTCGGATAAATTTACATACGATTGCACTGCGTTTGTTCCACTTACCATCCATTGAATGTGTGTCTTGGAACACTTCATTACACCGTTTCATAGGACGCATTCTGCGGACCAACGATCATAATACGACGCAGCACAGTGTACGAGCGACTCGTGCCAATCTTTGTGGCGGCAACGCCTGGTCATGCGTGTGTGGAACATTATTTATCGTTCATGGAACAATCTAGGGTCGCTTTGGAGGAAATTACATAACGTGTGGAGTGATATTGACAGCGAATAAGAACGAACTATAATAATATATCATTTTATGTTTGAAATCAACTGGGAAATACGTTCACTCTCGAGTACAATATCAAATCAAATATTATCGTATTTATGTCTGGAAAATCAATGATGTTACCCTATAGTATACTCATATTTGTAGTTACTTTATATCAATACATGTATAATTACAATCACAATATATTATACTGGTTTTGATACCACTTTTTATTTTACGATACCTAGATTTGTTATTTAGGTAATAATAATACCAGCAAGTTTGAGTAATATGCGCAAATACAGGTGTTTTGTTATTAATTTGGTCATTTTTTTTAATAGTGTTGAGACAGTTAAATGTAATCAAAATTAACTGCCGTCATGTATACGTATGAACTATTTTATTGTTTAGGATTGTTGTTATTAAAGCCCTAGACTCATTGAGGGCGCGTTTGCTTGCTTCTTTTCCGGTGGCCAAGTGATAAGCGAAAACTTTTAGAATTTGAAAGTTATAAATTCTCAATTGAGTTGGAATTTTTTAGAAGCAGGGCTTACTTGGTTGATTACCTTACAACTGATTCTGGTAAAAAAAATTCGGTCAAAATAATCATTTTTTTACTCCATTATAGCAACTCGTATTTTTAACTTTTGAAACGAACAGAATATTTTGGAGTACTTTCTAATTTGATTGTGTACTTTTGGTTTTTTTTTTATTTTCATAAAACGTCACATAAAAAATAGTCAGTTAATAACGATTTACAATATACCGTCTTCAATTATCCAACAGCTCAAATTTGCGTCAAATCAAAGAGTTTTTATTTTGATTCAACAGAATCATTAACTTTTAAATTTATCCATTCAATTTTATTTTCAATCTTTGCTTTCGTATAAGCGAAGTTTTTAAATAGAACTTTGTTACTTATATTATGTATAGGTAGGTGCCTTTCAGACATTTAATTGATACATCGCCTGTGAATAGGTATACTTATACGTATTGCAGTACAAATAATCCGCTTCTATGGAATCAATCTCCTTTGTGTGACCTTAAGTTATAATTTGCAACTTGCCTATGAGACAGACCACCCCCTGACCACAGCTTTTCTCTCACGTTGCCAGTACTCATATTATATACGTATGTGAGCTTATCATAATTAAGTTTCTGAAACCGATGTGTGTGAGACACCTTTGTATAAGGCTACAAAAGACTAAATCCTATTGTGGGTAATTTTCATACGCATAGTATGCATAGAGAAAACCTTTTGTGAATATTAAAATAAATTGTAAAATTTACAGACAGCTTTTGTTTGTAAATATTAAAAAAAAATTATGATATTTTTGACATGTTTATATTATTAAGATACTTCTGAGATCACATACGTTTTCTATTCGATCTACAAAATATTATGGAAAATATCTTTATGGGTAATATTTGGAAAGTCAAGTTCGACGAAAATGATACACATCAAAAAAACGTGTTTGAAATTTTCTTGAGTTATATATTGTAAAACTTTTCGTCATATTTCGCTTCAAAGCTTATAATTGCCACTTTAAATCTCATTTCTGTAGGATTTTTTAAATTCAAATATGAGGAAATCAATAGCATAAGGAATCGGCTGTCAACCAATTATTGAAGAATATAATCTATTTAAAATGGTAACCAGACAACTGCACGCATGATAAGTGCTCAAATGACATCTGCGCACACATTGAAGTGCTCACACTAACAAATTAATAGTAAGATATTTTTAACTTAATTTACGTAATTAAAGTATGGGTAGATTTTTATTTCAATGATACCTACCTACTATACATAAACATCTTTAATTTCCTATAGAATGTATTTTTCTTTTAATTGTAAAAATAATATTATTTTTCTTAAACTGTTTGTATTAAAAATATTTAAAATTATGCGAAACATTACACAACCATATTTCTGAAATACGATTTTCAGACTGTGCTACTGTTTCATTCATGTAGCGATATGTTTTTTTGTTTAAAAGTTTTAAGTACAGAAACTGGCTTGGCTTGATATTTAATTATATGGTATGTCAAAGTATTAAATTAAATTTAAGCCATCGTCAAATAATACGATGCTTTAACGCAGTAACAATGAAGGTACCCAGTCTGTTTCTATGAATATATAAGTACCAGAATCGAATTGTAGTCCTAGGTGTAATTTCATACATTGCAAATCTAATTTACGTATCTATCAGGTCAATATGATCAGACGTGGAGGCATCACGTCTGACACCAACGTAATTGTACCAGGTATTATGCGTACGCCTTTGACCGACGTCGACTGTCTTTGTATCGCTCACGTGGCGTCAGTAATGTCGTTTCTAGACCACCATACTTTTAAGTTTACAACATACATTATGTAAGTATTACAATAAAATAATTTATAAAGAAAAATATTTATTTAAGCTGAATTGTTCGTCGGCGATATTTTTTTTGTGTGCAAGAAAGACAACATTTCACAATAACGGATCTATTTATTTGTAAAGATAAATGATCTAAAATAAATAATTATATACTGGAAATTATTAGACCTCGAGAAACACCCAACAGAAACTGAATACAAAAAGTAGATTGAAATTTAAAAAAAAATGACCCTCCAATCTATACTATGAACTTGAAAAACATTTGAAGTCACGAGATGTCTTCCCAAGCAGTAAACAGTAGCAACGTGAAATTACACATGTCATTTTGGTTACCATTTCTAATTTTTTTTTTTACTTTAATTTTTATTATCATTATATAAAATATTGTATATAGCCAAGTATTAAATTATATTTATTATAACAGGATGAATAATATTAATTTTAATAAATAATGTGTTTGAATCTAGCCAGACAAAGCCAGATAATAAAACTTATAAACTTACAAAAAGCTTATATGATATCTTCAAATTTATATACTTTCAATGAAGTATAAAAAATACTGTAATTCTTAAGAACTAATGACTCAATATATATCTGAATCATTCCAAGTTATATTCGTATACAATTTTACTTAAATTCAGTAATGAAATGAAAACTGGTTTAATTAACATATTATCGAACGGTATTACTTTACAAGTTGTGGGGCGTTATATGCAATACAGTTACCCTACAAAGCATATGATTGGAATCGACGCCAGAAATCGCATCAGTGCAATATATTATACGTGAACGGATATTATTTGTATAGTTATGTGGAATTTCCGAGAGGCTGCGCCGATCCATCCAAAGGCGATATGTAACCGGAAATAGAATCCAATGCGTCTATTATTGACACGATGCACATTTGATTAAAATCAACTACGCCAAAAATTGATGTAAATAATATTTTAGCAAATTAATTTAATGTACATAGTATCTCTCGGGACTTTAAGGGTAGATTCTTTTTGTTGTATATTTTGGATATTCTACTAAAACATTCGGTATACACGTTGTGGTGGGTTCGCAAATCCTGAAAACATCACACGGTTAAGTTATAGTTAGTAAAATTGTTGAAAAGATGTTTCCATGTTTAACTTGGTATATGTGAATTTTGCAACATAAAATATTTTCATAATTTATAATTCATAATACACATATTTCTATGATACTTATCAACCCGCTGTGTCCTTACAGCTGATATTAGTTAGGCGTATCCTGGAACTCTGATTTCAAAAAGCGTTATCTATGTTATTTTTATGGAATTTCCCGTGGGCAAATATAAATTATCCAAGATTTAGTCACATTCAAGCGAGTTGATATTAAACTATAAATAAAATAGAAAATATAGTTAGAGAGTATTTTTTTATCAAACAATTATGTGGAGAGATCTTCACGTCCACCATATGTGTCTTAAATCTATACATATAAAAATACAAAAATACGTTCTTCAAAAAAGATCGGCGCCGTGGCGTGCTATGAAGCAAAGACGCGGTCTCATAAGGCGACATCATGCAAGGGGCGGCAAAAATAGCTAAAATCAATGCAAGTGTTTCAAAAGAAGGAATTATACGGGGGTCTAAATATTATATTATGAGGCGGAAAATTATTTGAAGGCACGATATGTTTGAATGATTTAGGCGGGAGACCCAAGAAAAACAAGAAAACAGATATTTTTCGGAAGGGGTTTTTGGGTGCGAAACCTAAAAAACAAGAAATTAGAATTTTCAGTGCGCGAGGGACTTGGAGAAATCTATCACACGGCCTTGAGAAAAAAATTGCCTGTCTGTCAAATTCTCAAAAACTTAGTCATACAGTCCAATGAGTTTTTATATCTATACTCAACCCCAGGATTTGAAATCACACCCTTTGAAGATTCAGCTCGTATTTAACAACTTGGCTACCAAAGTAAATGTAGTGTCGTTTTGATAAATGTATGTAATTTAAATTTTTTAAAAAAATGTGTCGTGAATATTTTTTCTACAATTTGTCAGATGTTAAAAAACAAAATTTCTATTTTAAGTATACAGTATCATTAAATACATTTCGGCCACATTTCTAAGTATCATCATCATTATTTTCTACTACTAACGGTGTAATTAAGGTGTCCGATCGAATCACTGGATCGATCCGGAAAAGCGGAATTATCTGGAAAGCGGAAGTCTCCAATGGCTGGGCGAGGTAAACCCCTTTCCTGAAAGCAATAATTACAGCCTTACTGGCTAATAAGTCATCGGGTTCCAGTCTTAGTTAGACTATTTTTCTTTGCCCGTCTCATACAACTCTGTAATTGGATTCATTTCCTGCGGTTATTTCGTCCTAGAGATATAATTTAAGCTTCGAAATCGTTGTGAGCTATATTTTCCTGCTTAATAATATGATTCATCTTACTGTTAATTCATTTCACGTGAAGATTTTATTTTAAGACATCGTTTAATAAAAAAAACCTCGATAGAAAGGTCTTATTCTTATTAATATTTCATTATATTTGTTTTAATAGTAAGATAAACAGTTGTATATATCTATGTATATTTGATTTCACCGTAGAAATGTATAGATCTGTACAATATAATGATGTTTACTCCAGAAATATAGTAGTATGTATAAATCTGTAATGTAAAAATTAAAGACGGATTTATTTAACAAAAATATATAATCCATTGATCTCCCCGGTAGCGTAGTTTGTAGCGTGTTTGCTTAGCAATTTGAGGAATGTGGGTTCGATTTCTCAACTGTCAGATTTAAAAAAAAAAAAAAAAATCAGATTTTCAATGTC
>JAGVSQ010015317.1:0-10207 GCA_022683975.1 Rhyacophila evoluta
GGATATAGCAATGGACTATTGGGGAACATTAGCTGATCATTCAATAATGGAAGTTACAATAACTGTGCTCTATTGATCTCCAAAATTTCTTGATAGAACAATTTGTGTTCCCTTGTATCAAAAAATCAAGTTACATTTTCCTGCAATATTGACGACTATATTTATAATTCAAAAATAATAATGAATTCTATGTTATATTTATATGGAAACCAATATGTAACGATAATATAAGTTGAAGTAAAATGCAATTATACCAATCAATACGCATAAAATAACACTTTATGTAAATGAATTAATGATTTTAAAACCGGCGAGGTTCTGAAAATATAACACGAAGCCTTCAGAACTAAAAATCGTAAATGATAAAAGTTGCAAAAAGTTTAATATGTTAGATTATCTCTAGCTAATTATAAATACGTGAGATCTCATTTTGAATAACAAGTGTATATTTCTTTATATTGATTGATTTAAGTTATACCATGGAATACCAGTTATGCAAACAAAATTGTTTATTATCTAGTTTCTCGCTACAAAAAAATGCAAGTGTTTATTGACAAGCAAGGACATTAAAAACAGATCGATTTAATCCTTCTGGCCAAAGTGTAACTGAATCCGATTGCAGCGATACTTAAATTTAATTAAAACAAATAATATGATTAATTAAAATCGTGGTAAGACGTTTTACTTTAAAATTTATTGCCTTGGCTGTTTAATATTTTTTTCGCTGATGGGCGTTGCATCAATGTTTTTTTTTTTACTTTTTAATCTGTCTGAATTATTATGCTGTATCATCATCAGATCAGTCGTTTTACACAAAATATTTATTAAACTTTACTATATATTAATTTAATTCATATGCTATGAACATTACTAGTTAGTAACCCAAGGCATTTAAAACATAAATACAATAACGAAAGATTAAAATTATATTATATAAGAAACAATATAAAATAAAGAAAAATAATTAAAAATAACAAATAATAACATCAAAGAGCGTGTTTGAGAATTAAAAGAAAATATGGAGAGCTTACCGTGTGAGTTAGACAAATATTTTAGATATTTTAGAAATTCATAAAACAAAATTAATCGAACTCACTCTCACTCGGGTGGAAGATATCGATAACGTAAATCTTATGTTTATACTTAACACTGTAAAATTCGTTTGCTACAATATTACTTAAACTCGTATTCGAACGATATAATTACAAAATTACTATTTCATTTGTTTGATAACTTGTACTTATACTATACCATTTATGTTCCCCTTAACTTACCTCCGATCTGAACTTGTGACAATATTTTTTTTTTAAATTGTATATTATAACCTTTTTAGCAGAGATACAATATCAAACACTTATTAATACCCTACGATAAAAACTATATATAAAAAATATTTTTTTGTTCCGTTTTATTGTGTTATGTTTTTCAGTATATATAAATGTATTCTTTATTTATTTCTTAACAATTTGATGCGCATATCGATTTAATTTCATTTTAGATCAATTGAAATATCATTATTTGTTATATAGGGTATATTTTTATTCAATATATTTCTTTTTTGAAGATGAGCTGATCGGCAGACAACAAATACTCAAAAAAATCAACTTTCGTACTGGGAAGAATTACATGTTCGATTTTGGACGGATATTGGTAAATTGATACTATTTAAGATAAGATTTTCATCAAGATTTTGGTAAAAGTCATTAAAATTAATTTGCATATTTATATTTATGTAAATTTCGTTGAAGCCGATAAATGAACGGACCTGAGACGAAGAAGAAGGAATAATATGCTAAAGTGTTTCTTGAAATGTCCTGTCATTTGATAGAAAAAAAAAAAAAATATTTTGTTCGGTTTAAATTCCATAATATTTTTTTCCAAAGATATGTGGGGAGATTCAAAATGATATATCAAAATCATTTCTGGATTTATATAAAACAAATTTTGTCATTGGTTACAAAAATATTTTCACTATTTTCATTGCAAAATAACAATATAATTACAAGTATTTTAAAGTGCGTACGTTGTTAAGACTTCAATCATAAAAAGGTAAATCAATGGTGTTTGCTTTCATTTTATAAAATTATCAAAAATATTTTTTCACTCTTACTTTCAAAGAAAAAATAAATACCACCATAGACACGATTATTGTAAATTGTTAAATTTTGTAAATAATTATAATGTATAATTGTCATATTACAATACATATCATAAAAATACTTAAATAACGGCATTTCCTTTTTATAATGTTTTTGTGAAATATTTACAGCACCCATCGAAGCAATTGATATATTCAAAATAATGCGACGTGTACTATAAATAATGCAAACACTTCATCAATATTTCCATATCTCCTTTAAGCTTAAACACTTAATAATAATATTATTCGTTAAGATTGAGAGCTTCTGGTCTAATATATGCCAACAGCCTTGGCGTGGTTTCAAATGGGCATTATTTATGTATATATTTACTACTAAGAAGCAGGTTTTTTTCTACTTATCTTCAGATTAAAAATTTACAGTTTCTCTAAGATTTATAGTAAGCCTACATACATGTGCGGTGTATAACATCACATTTATATTTACTTTAAATGTCTTTGTGCTGTTTTCCAGTGACGTTCAAAACTTGAATTAAATAAAAATAAAATTATTAATTATTCTTATAATTAATAGAATAATACATAATATGTAAAACATTATATAAACATCAATGTGAGTACGCATCTAACAGTAAAGTATAATATAATAATTAATACACTCTTAATTCAGAAATGAATTTTAAAAATTTGATAACAATATTTGTCTTACTAGATTATGTTTGTAACGATTATTTATCCATATTCTTTACAAAATACAATTATAACTTAATGAAATAAGTCCACAAGTCTGTAATTTAATACATAAATTAAGTAGAAGAAGAATAACATGTTTACTCCAAAAGTGGAGCATATGGATATGTACATTGTGAAAACATCCGGTTCTAAGCAAAGTACATGAATCTTCGTAACGTGATCAGATTATTTTTTACGAGAATTGATTTTCAAAGTATTGGTCCAATTGGCCAATCCTGCACTCTCAGATTTTTTTAAATCCGGCAGATATTAGAATCGAGCCCCCATTCTCCAGATGTTAGGTACGTGTGCCAATCTTTACGCTACCGAGGAGACTATTACTACTGCTAATATACGTGTCGTAGAAACATCAACAACAATAATGCCTGCAAAATTAAACTTTTAATGAGTCATTCTTATTGTGTCATTATTTAATTTAAATGACTAAAACTACTATATTTTTATACCATGTTAGCTCCCAAAAGTGGGGCACGTGGATCTTCACAATGTGAAAATATCCACTCCAAAAGTTGATTATACGGATCTTCGCAATGTAAAGACGTCTTGACAGATTATATTTCACAAGAATTGTTTGTCAGACAATTGCTCGACCCAATGGACATGCAGTTCTGCATTTTTGGATTTTTTTTTAATCCGACAGACAGCGAATTAAACCTGCATTACCCAGATTTTTCAAAAATAGTAAGTTTTTAGATGTCTGTACAATCTATGTGATTTTAGCCCGCAAGTTTATAAACGCGTATGGCAGATTTGAAATTAAAGTGATACATTCACTAAATGATATAATATTAGTTGAAAATTAAATACGTAAAAAAACTGTTCCGCCTTTGTATGAAGATGTCTACCTCTTTTATTTTGTTAATATTTTTTTATCGAAGTTTTAATTATTATTACAGGTATAAGATTGATTTTTATAAATGTCATCAGACCATTAAATTTCGCCTAATTTATAAATAAACGACAGAATTACATTTTAATTTTATGCACACGCTCCGTCTGTTTCGCATTAATATTTTTTGGCTAATTTGATATTACTACCATACCGTGGGTGACATAATAAAATTTAAATGCAAATTATGGATATTTTCAATTTGCAATAAAGATTTTAAGTATTTTTAATTGATATTTGGGGGCGTTTTCATTTCTCCAATTTACAACCACGAAAACAAATTTTAGAACAACCGTAATTATATTTATTTTTTTACTCTTTTTTTTATATTTTACATTTTATGATTTAATCGAAATATTTTTTCTTATTTGTTCAATATTTTTAAGGTAACCTATAACTTGTCTAATAGATTTAAAGACTAAAATGTGCTATAAAAATTATAAATGGCTGTTCCTAGGACCAAACGACATTTTACTATACTCTGTTAAGTAAAAACACATTATATTGTGTGTAATTCTTTATGTAGATACTGTATTTTTACTAGGCAGGACTGTATCCCACATACGTACAAATCATCACGATCATTCAAATGTATCAATGTGTTATTTAATACAATTATTATGCATTTTGCTGTCTATAATAATTGTGTTAAATAATAACATTCAATTTGGTTGCTTTGTTATTTTAATTAAGGCAAATGAACCAATTTTCTTTTACTTTCTTCTTCAAGTTTCATAACTAACAAATGAACTTATTTATTTGTTTCAAAAATACGTATAATATTATGGTCGTGACCGTAGGTATATTTTTTAATTTCTAGGTTATGTATTAAATAAAATTATCAAAAAAAATTGTGTCATGTTCGTGAAAAATGATACAAAGTTTGTTTCTTCTGTTGTATTTTATGGCAATTAATAATTTATACGCAGTTGTTTGCATTTCGTACTAACGTCATTTCAGCTTTATAAAAAAACTGTCGCATTAAATTATTATTTTTTGATTTACGATTTATTATTTTATATTATTAATTAAACAATCCGAAAAAATAACATATTCTCTATCTGACTCCAATAGGTTGATGTGTGGCACGTCAGGGATTACCAGATAGATAGATTTTTACTAGAGTGGGACTTATAGTATTCAAGCTACGTATATATTTTATGCGATAAGAATAATCAAAATAATCCATATTGAAATCCTTAAGATGACCAACGAACAAATTCTTGACCCTTGTTTGAAGAAATCAAACCCAGCTGTATGTAAATTCGCCCTTAAAGGTTGGTCCGATCCCGAATCCTTTTATTGTGAATTATTGTGATATAGAGTCCTTGTAATCCGACGTCCGGTCAAGCTACGGTGGTATCCGCAGGACGCCGCCTGTGGGAAGCGTCACCGGCGTCTTTTCCGGGCGTCGCATTCGTCTTACGAACGGTTTTAGTGCTGCCAAATCACCCCTGGGATCTATTTCGCAAATTGACTTTCCCCTTTGAAGTGCACCGAGGGTTTTTCAAAATAATATTATTCATTTTACGTGCAAGATATTGTTTTGGTGCATTCACAATAACTTTAATGTAAACACACACACACACATTTTTAATTTGCATTATTTTGATTGCATTTAGGAAAAATAACGTAATCCGCACAGAACACATTTTTTGAGATGAGGCACAAAATATATTTATTTAATTGTTTTAGGCCAAACCAAAATATCAAATAGACACAGCGTTCAAATCTATAATGGTTAAAACAAGTATTTTATTTACCTAGGCCAATATTAATTTAGCATTAAGTATTTTTGCATTGAATTTACCAAGGAAAAATCAGTAAAATTGATGGTGCAGATGCACTTTTTCCGTCTCAAATATTACAAGCAAACCTTCAATTAATTTCAAACATAAATCCAGATTTAATTTAGTATTTTCAACTTATATCTTTTTGATGGAACGTGCATTTAGTTCTATAAAATGTGATTATCGAAAAAAATCTATTATAAAAAAAACTCAGAGTTACATCCTTTTTTATTCCTACAGTAGAAATATAAAAATAAGTTTTAAGCACAGGCATGTATTGAAAAGTTTTAATCCTTATTTTGCTTCAATTTTTAAATTAATAGCAACATAACGATACTCTCAAGGAAAACCTCGCCAATGAACAAATCCTAATGTATTAGATACGTACATCTAAAGTGAATTTGTCCTTAACATGAACACTTAGCTTTTGATAATTGGTGAATTGAACATTATTCAATCTTCATTTAAAACGTATAGATAGTTTATTGATGTTTTTTTACTAGACTGAGCTATAAATTATAAAATTGTCGTATATCTTGATTTTGACAAAAAACCGCGTTTGTTGAGTTTTTCCTTGAAAACGACGATATAATTTTACAGTATTTTTGTTTAGGTAAACACACGTATATATAAGTATTTGAAATAACAACAAATCAATATTTTTTATTAAAATACTATACTTGAAGGAAAGATGTGATTAATTTACAAGAATTCATAGTAGTATAAATACGCGTAAATTTATTTTTATAGCAATATTATTTCTCTACGTCACAGATTGTAGTGTTTTTTTAATGTGGTGTTTTGAATCGTGCACTTCACATCCATCCATCAAAGTGGTTCGAATTTCCTTAGTAAACGTTCGCATTCTCATAAGCCGGATGAATTCCAATGCGCTTTTCACCCCCTGGCTGTCCGGCAGAAAAATGTGACCGACCCTTGTGCACCAGAAGGACCCCTGTAAATATTTTCTCAAATAAACAGAATGCCACATACGCGAGTCTGCTATTTTCTCTTATTACGTCACATTCCGGCAAAGGGATGTCGCTTCTTTAACCGAAGGACAACCCTTAAAAGATCACTCGTTCGAGATTTGAAAGGCAAGATACTGATAATCTCATACAACAATACTACACACTCTTACATATAAAAATACTTACTAGTGCAAAGACTATTTTAAGGAGTTATTTTTTAACATATTTGCTCTGAAACGTAGTACAACGCATGTCATGTATTTTGATACAGTAAAAATAGCCACTATAGAAATGAAGTATTATATCGACTGTTAATAGAAAAGGGGACGTAATCTTCAGTTTTTTTTTAAATAGCTTTTTTTCTATAACCACAATATATACAAATCAATACACAATCTATCAAAAGGATGCACGCTGCAAACACCAAATTAATATCTAAATTTTGCTTTTTAATTCAAAAGGAAGGGCTGTCAAATTTGCGGTAAGAAAAATTGACTTTCATTGGATCAATTGTATTGGTTTTCCTTAAATAACTAAATAAAATGCCAGTTTTAGTATTCGTAGGTTTTAAGATTGGGTTTTTCTAATATTTTGATTTTGACTAAAAAATATTTAATTTACTTTTTGTGCTTCCTGTAAAATTTGTTCTACATGAGTTACGTCCTTTCCATGGTCGATATTATAAACAAGCCATTAAAATTTAAAAAAACTTCTTTCTAGATTTAGCTGGCAATCAATAATTTTTCAACTTATTGGTGAAACAGTTCTGCATTTTTTGGATTTTTGTAAATCCTACAGTTGTAAAAATGTCCGCAACTTCCTGCTAAGCTCCTTCTCATACACTGAGGGAGCAGCTGTTTTGATGAAAATAGCATAATGGTTTTAATGATACATTATTTACAAAAACAGCTGAATGTACGATCCCTACAAGGAGTATATGGACACCTCGAGCCGCCTCCAAGACACCCTGTCGCCCGCCAGTATTCTTGCGTCCTCCCAGACCATCTCGTAACTCCGAACAAATTCTATATATAGTATTTAGCGGCCTTCCAGAACGCCGACAATCAGCCAGCTTAAAGAATATGCAAGTCAGGTTCAGGCTCTCTTGAGGCATCCGCAATATGTGACCGAGCCAGCTCCACGTTGCAGCTTCACTTTGTCAGTAATAAGTGGCTGAGAAGCTAAGAGAATAGACCATACAACCAAATTTATATATTACTATTTGTTATTTATATTAAGTATTATATCATTGCCAATATGACAGAAACAAGTATCTTGATTTTTTGGTTTAAATCACTTTGTAAAGTAAAGTTTTATATCTTGCAATCTCTAGTATATTATTATTGCATAAACAAACATTTTTTACATCTTTTATAAACATATGCGTTAACGCAAAAATGTACTAATAATACGAGAAATCGCAAATAACAAATCAATAAATTACAAAGTGACTTAAGTCAAAAAATCAAGATGTTGGCGACGATATGTAGTAATACTTGATATGTAATAAGCATGTTTCAATGTCCTTAATACTCTGTTAATATTTTTAGATCCTTCATCACAAGGTGTCGCTTTCAACTAAAACGCCTTGAACATCTTATACAGCAAGACCGTAACTTACGTATAATGATATTAAATTTGATAGGAATGTAAGCATTTATAAATTGCAATGTGGTTGATTTATTAACAGAATTTTCTAAAGGTCGCCTGGTTCGGGCTGTCACTTTGAAATGTGTGGGGACAAGTGCAATTGACGCGATTAAATACTTCTAGATTTAATCGTAAATATGTCAATCGTCTTATCGCATTTAATTATAAAACGAGATATACAGGAAACCTTTTTTCAATCAATAATAATTAATATTTTTCTTGCTTGCAACACTGTTGATGAAAAACTAATGTTCATTCAATTACAATCATTATTTATATATTTATAGTCTGATAGCATATTTTTGAATTATGTCCTTGCATCAAAAGAGTTCATTTTATTATTATAACTTTCTTTTGCAAAACATAAATAATTATAATTAAATAGTATTCCACAAATTTAAATACGTTAAAAATAGTTTCTTTACTTTTTAGTATATCTTCAGTTTATTTTACCGACCATATTTTTATACAGTGGAAACCACTCAACATGAAAACGGTTAATGTGAAAAATTGATTAGTTTGAAATAATATCCCGACAGAATCCATATGATTTCAAATATATTTTTTCTGTTAACATGAAAAGAAAAATCATTTAACATGAAAAGATTTTGCACCTGAAACAAACAAAATGTATGCATTTACTAAGCCTGAAATTTTTTCGAACTTGAAACAAATATCCAAACAAAAGTTTTTGCATTCGAAGAAGCAAAATTTATTCACCATTAGCAGCCGTGTAAGTGTCGTTCATTATTATTAATTAACCTGTCTTCCCGGTTAGTGTAGTTAGTAGTGTGCACGCCTAGCAATCCAGATAGTGCTGTTTCGATTCCCCATCTGTCGAGTTTAAACATAAAAAAATGCAGGACTGGATGCTTATTGGCTTGAGCAAGTATATGACATACAATTCTTGTGCAAAATAATCTGTCAAGGCGTCTTCACATTGCGGAAATGCATATACTCGATTTTCGGAGTGGATATCTTCAAACTGTGTAAATCTGTATGCTCTACTTTAGGACCAAGCATCGTATAATCATAATAATAAAAAGTCATGTTTCAGAATGAAATACTGTTTATGTTTGTTTTATATACATAAATACGTTGGTAAGATAAAAGTAAACATCCCCGCCTTTCAATAGAATAATTCAAAATATTAAAACATAATATCAACTTTAAAAACTTAGATTATAAAGCAAATTTGTGATAATTTGTATGCGTAATAAATTCTTTTTTAACAAAAATTAAAAGTAAAACGTTCAATTTAGAACAATTAAAATTATTGATTGATAACATAAAATCAAATGGCTGATTGTTTGTTTGTAGCCAAAGTTTTATATATTTTTTAAATCATCGTCTTAGTTATTCATACAGTATCAAAAGAGATTCGCGACGCCGACGCTTATAAAGTGGGATCGACGGCTTTGCAAAGTAGCTGCAAAGTGTACAGCCGTTTAAGCGGGAATTCTCACATCCGCGCGAAATAAGGGCGGTAATGGCCGGCCTTCCCCCTGGGTCCTTTACCCTGCAATAATATCGGACCAAAACTATATAAATTGCTCTTAGGATGACCAGACATATTCCGCTATTATTTCATATAAAAAACTTGATTATCTTATCATCTTTTTTTGATTCTAATAAAAGCTATTTCTACTTTCATTTTAGACATGTTTTCTTATTCTTATAACTAATAAAAAAAAACGTATTTGGCAATGCGTTTTTTTAACTTACGCATGGTTTAATTAGTAACTCTACCACTCTGACTAATATTGGTCTGTACGTCCCAGATAACTACCTGATAAATCAAGAACATCAACTCCTATTTATTTCTAAATGCAGAACTAACCTACCAGTAGAAATGCCATTGCGGAGAGCAATGCCGATGTTTAATGAAATAGTCTTCGTTACTGATGTTTTTCACCTGTCTGAGAGTGAGTTTAGATGAATGCTAATGTATATATTTTTAGAATTGGATCTGTCTGCTTATCTTGATAGATTCTCTTTTTTCCCCCCCCCGGTAGGTAAGAGAATAGCATGCGCGCTTAATATCTGAGGTTGTGAG
>JAGVSQ010015318.1:0-10206 GCA_022683975.1 Rhyacophila evoluta
ATTAAGACCAGGTGTGAGGACGGGGCGGGTGGATGGTGGGCACTCTTATTAGTTACTAATTGTTACTTTACATACAATTTAAAAGATTTTCGCTAAATGTTTTGAGTGCCAAATCATAATGACGACTATTATATAAATAATGTTGAATAACACTATTGTTTTCAACTCAACGCAACCAATCATAAAATTATGAAAATATTAGCTGAAATATTTTTGAATAAACCTAATATAATCACGTAATAAATAATAATTAGTCTACCCGGTAACATAAAGGTTAGCTTGTGCGTCTACCAATCCATGGAGATTTCGATTCCTACATCGGTCGGATTTTTAATTTTAGGACTAAATCAAAAAACGCTGGACTGGATGCTTATTGAGTTAAGTAGTTATCTGATAACCAATTCTCGTAAAAAAATAATCTGTTAATACGTATTCACACTGTGTTAGATCCGTATCATCCACTTTGGTAGCGAAGAAGAAGAATATGATCATCGCTGTCTGGGATAGATTTAGTGATGGATCAAAATCTCATAAACCCTTTCATTATCTGTGTCGTAATTCAGTTGGTTTTATTTTTAACACTGGTGGTCCATTCAGTGTTCGTCTTTGTTGATAATTTCAAATTATTAATTGGCATACCTAATCATTAAATTAAGAGTGTGTTTAGAGCATTTTAACATAAATAAAGATAAAATAATTTATTATTTTAGTGAGGTTGGAGTGTTGATACCCCAAAAATGTAAAGAAAACTCCGTACACATCCCGCTCCAGTGTTGTACAAATGTGCAAGAAATAGATATAGGTACATCCAACTTTAATCTTTCCCCGTCTTTGTTTAATTCACTTTCTCTCTCTATCTTTATTACCGTGTCGTTTTATTCGCGAGATTTGAGCTCGGCAATAACTTTTACTCTCTGTCCGTCCCTCTCCTTCAGTCGGAAAATACCCGCGGAATAAACCGAGGGCGGAGAAGGACGAAAGCAGTTCTGCTGCCCCCGCTTTAAAAGGTTCTATTTATAATTTGGGCATGTCGCGGTCGTATATCAAGCCTCTGTCAGAAGTATGGAGGGAACGTTAGTTGTACAAATAGCCGACACTTTGGGAACAAAACCGGCACATTGGAAATAGTAACTGGAGTGCCTACTGTTTTGATATCGCTGCTTTATTCATTATTAATTATTGTTAGTCGACACGTTGTTAACCAATTTATCACGTAGGCGTTAAAACACAAAATTTCACTACTTTTTTACACTTTAATAGTTTATATTCACGATACATTAAATTGTATAATAGTAATTTTTATTATTTGTATCATGTTCGCTCTGATAGTGGATGATATGGATTTATACAGTTTTAAGATATCTTTAATATGAATTACAATTATGTGGAGATATGACTTGATAGATTATTTATTCCTTCTGATAATTTGTTAATATTGCTCAACTCAAAGGGCTTCTAGTTTTGCATATTTTGATTTAAAAAATCTGGCAGACGTGAAAATATATAAAATGGGTAATTATTTGAAAATAGTCTCTAACTAACGAAATCTTTTATCATGAAGATTTGATAATATTATTTTTAAATTTTTGATATTAAGTATCTTAGTTACAACATTACATGCTGTCTAAAATTTTAGAAACCATCTTCCAAGACACTCGTTATACTTCATAGAGTGTTTCATGTTCACTTTGGTATATACTCGTATCCACGATATGGAATTTGAGAGAATAATTTAGGGAAAATCGCCATTGATTAGTATTTTATTTTATTTTTTTTCAAGTTGAAATAAAGTACAAAAAGCTTTCTCAAAAGTTCTCCGAATTTTCGAAAAATAAATACAATTTATCTATCTTATTCAAATCAAATTATTTTTTTATATGCAACGTTTATGAAAAACAATATTCATACGTATCAGCCAGCTTAAATTTTCTGTTAAAGCTTAACTGTTGTTAGGAACGTCGATGTAATATATACTATATATCATTTAGACAGCAAAGCTTGTTACAATATGTTAATTTTTATATAGTATTTTTTTACTATAAAATATTCAAATAAAAATCCACGTTCAACAACCTTATTTTAAGGGTTAAATAAATTAAGTTGTGATAAACACAATACTTTTCCTTTACAGCAGGCTTATATCCACCTCTTCCCGTGGCCACTCCGTGCATCAAAGCGATTTCTCCAAGCGAAGGCTGGACGTCGGGAGGTTCAACCGTCATTATAGTTGGAGATAATTTTTTCGATGGTCTCCAAGTGGTGTTCGGGACCATGCTTGTATGGAGCGAGGTAAGAAAAACACAATTTATATTTATTTTATAGTGTTTGGAAATTATGCACGTTTATGAAAGACATTTTATTTTTAAATGATTTATTTATAATACCATAAATAATCTTATAATTTGTGTTTTTAGATAGTTTTATATGAGAGAGTATTTCCAAAGTAAACTTATTCCACCATGCTAAAATGTAACGGGGAAGAATTTGAACGAGTATTTATTTGTTTTATAAAACAACTATTTAGCATGTAAGCCGGAAGAAAAAAAAAATTCCAAAATATTAAAAACAAAAATAAACATGTAAAAATATATTATGTGGTTATTTTATATAAAAATACGCGTTTAAAACGTTCTCTCTTAAATTTTCAATATGGTGGAATAAGTTAATTTTGTTATTTTATTCGTAGAATTATACATATAAATTTCAAACCAATTTTAATATAGAATCAACCCACGTCATTCGATATTATTGTATTTTTTCAAAACTCATAAACATTATAATAATCGTATTTTTGTTGGTATTTTATATTTATTTTTTATATACACACACAACTTAATAGCCGAAAAGAATAAAACTTGTGTTAAGTAACCATATTTATGAAAGTGTATTTAAAACAATACGTACATTGTTAAATCCATAGGTGCTTCTAGTGTAGCTGTAAAAAAAATCACGAAATCATGAACAATTCATGAAATACTACTACATACCTTTATAGAGAAGAACGAACGTTTGTTATAAAGAAAAAACAATGAAAAACAAAAAAAGAAAGCGCACTTTGTTTGGTCTGTTTTGTGTTTTTAAATGTATGTAAACTTTTTATCGACTACTAAATTGTAAAACTGAAAATTTTTACATCGAACATAAACTTTTTGGTCTATGAGTGTATGTTTGTTTCATGACATACATCATAAAAAGATTTACATACACCTAAACGACTTCAATTAAAAATTTAATCTAATTTTTTTGTTAAGAGATCATCAATTCCGTTCACTACATGTGTTGTATCGAGTATTTTCGTTCTGCAGCTCATAACGTCCCACGCAATAAGAGTGCAAACTCCCCCGCGACACATCCCTGGCGTCGTCGAAGTCACGCTCTCCTACAAGAGCAAACAGTTCTGCAAGGGAGCGCCTGGCCGATTCGTCTATGTCTGTAAGTATATATCGAACAAAGCACTTTAATCATTATTGTACCTGGCCAATGACAATATTTGCTCGTGTTAGGACATTTTTTTCTTTACCTCTCATCTCGACAAATATTAATTGAATCTTTTGATGTCAATGAATCTACAGAGTAAACATTTTTTATGTCATAATTTAAGAACCATTTACTCAATTTTGTTTCGATTAACTATTTAGTAAACATCTGTAACACTGAAATTATAATGTATATGTATTTTTTACTATCGATATCAGTTCAGTTGAGTTTTTATGAAAATGATATATTCAATAATATTTTTTTTTAATAATTGGTATAGTTTCTCATTTGTCTACTTTGCTAAATGAAATCAAATCATGTTTTTTAACATTGTTATGAATAAAAAATGTACCGTTCATTGAGTGTTTTTTTAAATAATAAAGTTGAAATAATATATTTGTCTCCAAAAAGTAAATTATCATTCGTGGTGAACATATTAAAAAAAGATAGCATTAATATGATTATTAGCTATGTTTAGGATATCGCAAAGAAAAATAAGAAACCTTAGTAATCTCATTTTATTCACATAACTTGATGTTTTTTCACAGTTTTAAATTGGTTTTTTGTCATCCAATTTATTTTAATTGATTGATCAACACAACATTAATGTTTATTTAAATAATAGTAATGAACTATGCCCAATTTTAAATGTTTCTTATTCTTTCACGCTCAGCAGCACTCAACGAACCAACGATAGACTATGGATTCCAGAGGCTTCAAAAACTCATCCCGAGACATCCAGGAGACCCAGAAAAGTTACCAAAGGTAAAAAACAATTTCACAAATTTTATTTCAAATATTTTTTTTCTGTGTTCATTTTTCTTCTGCTCAATTGTCACGTATTATGTGTATACGTATTCAGTTGTCTCTGAATTAAATTGTCTATGTGCACATTTATCTGGTTACCGTTCACCCTCATCATCATTCAAAACAAAGTGGCAAACGTAAAATAAGTATTTTACTGGACATGAGCTGTAAAATGCATGACCTTTGAAGATTGGCCATTTTTAAAGAACAACAGAATCATGCGAAAATTTTGGACACCATTTAATTGTACCGTTTTCTTTATTGTAAATTTTAACATTAATATGCATATTGTGCGTTTTCTTAGGAAATAATACTGAAGCGTGCGGCAGACTTAGCGGAAGCCTTATACTCTATGCCTCGAAATAATCAACTTGGGTTGGGAGCACCAAGATCTCCGCCTGGTGGAGGTATGCCATCAGGGTTCAACTCCTACGCTGGACAATTGGCAGTTAGCGTTCAAGATTCAGCTGCTGCTCAGTGGACGGATGGTAATTACAATTATTTATTAATCGCAATATTTATTAAATTTAAATTGTTCCGACACTAAAACGTAGGCTAACAACTAAATATTTGTTTTTAAATAAATGATGATTACAAGTTTTACTATGACAAAATAAATGTATGTATTCAGGATTATAAGCATAACATTTTCTACACTTTTAAAGTTTTATTAGCAAAGATAGGGGATACGAAAGAGTTTGAAAATATTTTTGTACCGCATTTTTTGTTCTATAAAATATGTTAGCCAGAAAATTAAACTTAATTTAACAAGTTGAATAGAAACTTAGTACTTACATTGTTATTATAATTTTGTATTGTTATCTTAACTTATTTTTTTCAGTTTGTGTTTATTTCGTGAGGCTTTTTATATTTTTTTCATTATTTCTCTGAACGATCAACTCTCAAACTCATTAAATATACATGTCATTTCTTCTTTTAATTTATTTGAAAAAAAATTACGTGAGAAAATGTATGTAAACGATGAAACAGTATAAAACACAGTTTTCACTTTCAAAGCAACGTAGTTGTACCATGAATAACATCTATTAACGATTATTTATAATTTTATTTTGTTTATGACCGTGACTGCAAGTATTATAGAATTGTCATTGTGATCGTACCGTGTTAGAGTTTGCATGATTGTCTTTATTCAAACAATCTTTAATTTACTTCTGACAAGCCGGACTAAAACGCTTCTCTCTCTGACCGTCAGGTTTTTTCTTTTAGAAGAGTACGGCCGAGGACAGAGCGGGAGCGCATCACCACGTGGTGGAGGCGGTGGAGGTGGAGGAGGCTACTGTTCCAGCGCTTCCACACCCCACTCTGCAACCCTCAACGGATATGGACCACCATCTCAGCTTTGTCAAGTTTCAGCGGCACCGAATATCTTCAACACATCATCCAGTGAGTATTAAAATGTCATCAATATATCAATAAATGATCATACTTACAAAACTTCATGAGTTATCATAATTTTTTATGGTGACCAATTAAATAATTTTAATGGAATTTATTTTATTGAAATTTGTACGAAACCACGATTTTCTGATAAGTTTGTCGTTAAACATATTAAACATGTCTTTATTTATTGAAAAAGTCGGTATATGAATTTTATACGAAATAAACTCTTAGAGAACGTATCGATTTTACCAATTAAGTACAAGGGACGTAACACTCAATTTTTTTAAATAGCTCTTTAGCAACTTAATAAATGTTCTATTAAAAGGCTGTAAGCTGCAAATGCTGAATTAGTAAGTAAATTTAGCCTATCGAATTTGTAACCAAGAAAAAAGCTTTCCACCACATCAGTGTTATCGGGTTTTTTTATGGTGAAAAGTTACATTAATATGATTAGATAAATAAAACACTAGCTTAGCCTCCATACACTTCAATATTTTGTCTCTTTAATATTTTGTCTCTAAATATACGTCTTTTTGGGTACTTTAAAATTTGATCTTTGCGAGTTACTTCATGTTTCCTTTATGCCGTCGATATACTTATAAATGATACATCAACGTTTTATAAAATAATACGAGTATACTCTGAGAAAATAAATCAAAATAATTTGTTATTGTAATTTAGAAAGTAAATAGTTTTAACATCTAGTACCCAAGCAATATACGGTGAGCATTTTTTTCGCAAGCCTATATAGCTTAATAGCCATATGCTCCACCTTCAGAGCGAACATAGTAAATAAAATCAGATTTTATATTACGCATCCCTTTCATGCAGGAAACCTTCTTTTGCTAGTGGTTATCAATTTATCAAAGTTTTTATCCGGATTGAAATATATATTTTTAAAAAATGATGCTTAAAAGGAATATATATTTAAAATAAGAACTGATACTTAAAAGGAATATATTTATTAGTAAATTTATGAAGTTTGAAATATGAAAACTAGGAATGGTCAAAACATATTGATGTTTTTACTTTATATTATATTTTTGCCTTATTTTTCACTTTATTTTCTGTTGCTTTACGCTTTTTTTCTTTCTTTTTTCGCATCTCAGTCCCACACTCACCATATGGAGATTCATATTGCAACTACGGTCAGTCGCTAAACCAAATGCCTGCCGGAGGTCCACCGTACAAGAGTGGAAAAGACAGAAGCGCCTTTCTGCCAGTCCGTCACGGATCGCCGCCTTACAGGAACCTGGCCAACTGCCAACATCTTGCGGTGCAGTGTTAGTTTTTGTTTTAATTTTAATATTCTTTATTTTTGTTTGCATATCTTTTCGTTATATGTTCATTGCACTTTATCTATCAATGCAAATATAAATATAAACAAACGACTTATCAATTTCCAGTTTTTAATAATTGTCATAATATAATATTTTATTTAACATTAATTACACTTACCATTTTATTACTCAACAAAATCTTTTCAAGTGTTTTGAATGCTGTTATTTAACAGTAATTAAATATTTGATTGGTATTAATTATTTACATAAAATAAATATTTATGGTGATAAGTAAACCACGAACAAGTTATTTTAATAAATTATTAGCATTATTTTATAAAATTTCAACTGCTTTTGAAACCAGTTTAGTTAAGTGTAATACAAAATATATTTTTTAGATTATTTTCTATGATTCTAGACCTTATTAAATTAAAAACCGTTCACGAAATAAAACAATTTCATAACGGTAATACGTTATAACATAGTTACATAGATTATGAGTTTGGTCGATAGTTTGTTAATCCTTAATATCATTGAATATTGTAAATATTATTTTAAGTTAATAAGGTGAGCTTGAAATTAATTATTTGCCTAAAAGGTTTGAGTTTCGAGCTCAAGCCTATTTGAAATACGAATAGAAATTTTTATTGTGTATGTTGGAAATAAATAAAAATAGTTTACAATGATAGAAAATAAAAATAAATAAATACCATGTAAAAATCTCGTTAAATGCTTGCAAAAAAGAAGACACTGTTAGTGACAAAATATTAGTCTTAGTGAATATTACTTTTGATAGCTATTAATTTTATTAATAGTGCAATTATTATTAATGCGTTATACAGATATCTGTAAAATTATATTTGAATAGATTTTTTTGAATGCTTAATTCTAATATTAGTTTGGATAATTAGCATAACAAATTGTTGCCAAAAAAGATGATATATACGATTTTTCAATTTTGCTTTTATTTTTTCACAGGAATGGGAAGTATAGTATCATCACCATTCTCCACCATGAACCCTTTCGCTCTGCCTACCTGCTCGTCACAAGGATATCCTGGAAGTCCTCTGATCACTTCTTCCAAGTAACACCAGCACGGCCTCTCATTTGTGGCTTTATGATTCTAATAACATCTAGTTATGTGAATAAATTATTGTTTAACCAATGAAAAGGACAAAATTAATATCTTTCGATTTCGTGATTTGTAAAATAATGTAACCATTAGCGATTATTTCAATCAAGTTTATTTGACTACAGTTAAATGAAGCATAATTCTTTATACAGTTTTATTACTATTGAATTTTTTTAGATACTCTACTACAGTAAAATGTTTTCTTTTGTATTTCTCATTTAATTATTTTATTCAATCAAAAATTGTTACTTTTTTAAAGAGGAAATTTAAAAACATTGAATATTGTTAAATACAAGCAAGGTTTTCTGGTTATTTATATCAATATTGATGATTCGTCGTACATATTGTCGATTCTTTTAAGCTCACACTTAATTTTGTAGCCAACGAAGGTTTTTTTAAAAATAAGTTCCAAAGTTAATTTTATACAACAAAGTTACCAAATCATTTTTCTCTAACAAACCTTATTATACTTAGAACTTTGATTGCTGCAATATTTGTTTTGCACTCTGCAATGCAGTTTCACTTTGTACATTTATAACAAATCAGCTTATAAAAATCTGATACACTCCTTAGTTTATTAACACAGTACTGGTAAAAGCTCTTGTTTATTAATACACGATAATAAAATTTAAATCGATGATTTAAATAATTGCAACATAATGATTGCTTTTTTTAAACAAACAATTTTTTTGTTCATATTATAGACTACGCTGAATTATCTTGTTTGTAATGTTATGTTTCTTTTGTGAAGATGTTTAATGTTTTTGAAATAAGTAATCATTTTTTTTTATTTTACATCACTTTATGTATCTATCAAAGGGTTTCCAAATTTAAACATATCTATTAAGAAAACATTAATGCATATCGATTCCGATAAAGGATACTTAACTAAATATAAAAAAAAATAGCTCTAGAAATTATCGACAAATTTAATCAATCTGTCGAAATAAATTTACGAATCTTGTAATATTGTAACGGTAACGTAATATTTTGTAAATATATTATATTATTATAATTAAATAAATACTTATAAATAATATTTTAAATCTGTCTTGTAAATATAAAATTAGCTTGTAAATCAAACGACTCCTTGTACAAATAGGCACCTTCGAATTATCAACGAATTTTAAAAATATAAGTAAATGACCATTTAAAAATCATTCCATATGCTTTTATTTACTTTCAATAAATATTTATTTCATCACTACATTGACATAAGTATACGAAAAATATTATCGAACAGTGATACCTTCTTATATAAATATAATACACGTTTTAATTTTTGTTTAAATTAATTGCTACAGTTTGATTTTCAAAAATATATGTAAACAATGGTCACAATCATTTCATTATACGACTGTTTATATCACTTACCAATGATGAGTTACCCTTGTATGTAGAAAATTTAGATGCCATACTTTTGTTAGTCGGAACGAAATATTTATCATTATTTTGTGATAAATTTGATGTATTATTTTTTATAGTCTGTTATAACTTTACTGTGAATATTAAAACATTTTCCTATATAAAATTTAACTAATAATACAAATAAAATAAATGACACTCGATGTATAACATGTATTTTTATTTCTCCAAATTTTTTAATGACATCTTCTTATCACTAATCTTTTAAAATATAAACAAAGTATGAAACAAGTCTCCCGTAGGCATATGATAAATATGAGCGCTTTATTGCCAAAGCTTGCAAATTTAAATCCCATAAGTTAACAATTTTAATAAAATCAACAAATCTAGGATCGGAAGCTTGAAGGCTTGTGCATATTTTAATATCAAATTTTAAGACAAGTCTTCACACTGTGGAGATCGAGATAATTTTATTCCGTCCTTGATAATGGAAACATTTAATCATGACCTTACATATCGAAACATGAAAATAGTTATTATAGATATAAAAAACAGAGACGTACGTTTTAATTTATAAATATTCTTGCTGCATATTTTTATGTACCGTGCTTTCCTTCGGTTTTGGTAAGATACATTTAAATGCTATTTTTTCGCCAGACATTCTAAATAATGACAAAAATGTCTAGATTTTGTGGCGTACATAAATCATTCCATTCGGCCAGTGCCGATAAATCATTTGACAGC
>JAGVSQ010015319.1:0-10206 GCA_022683975.1 Rhyacophila evoluta
AACAGTGATCTCACATATGGAAGTTTACCAGTTTTAAATAATTTAGAATTTAGAAATGTAAATTACTACAACCCACTAAGCTCTACTGGCATGTCTAAGTTATAGTATACAAAATTATGTTTGAATTAAAATAAAGAATATATTTTATTACCTCAACACCGTATTCTTTGGTTTCCGAGTTCTCGTACAATTCGAACATGGTTGTGATTCCGTAACTTGGCATCTGGCTATCCCAAACACCGAAAGCGGACAGCATGTTGGAGATGGTGGAATCGTGACCAGCATATACGAATATTTTTCGGTCCTTTGGTGAAATAGTGTTGGCAGCCTTGTCAGACCAGTCCTTGATCAGCTTTCTCACCATAAGTCCTAAAAGAATCGAGTGTCAAAATTACGCGATATTCTCTCATTTAATATTTTGTATTCCTATCTTCAACTTCTATCTGTCTATCTTTAAAATAACAAGACAAGCGAGCTGAAAGAAGTGTTCTCTGGTGTTTTTGTTATATTTACAAGTCCACTTACAATGAGGGAAAAAATGATATGAATCTTTACAGTATGAAGAAGTCGGCTCTAGAAATGGAACTCATAGATCTCCACAAAAACATTAATATTGATATATTTTCTTTATTATTGAAACATTAAACAACTTTATGGACTAATGGGATTCAAACTCAAAACTTCTGGCAATGAAGCGCGCCATCGTTCTAAAAAATATTATTATATTAGTCGAGACAAGTGCTTACCTCCCTTCAATCGCTTCAATTCATTTGTTTGTGCGTTCAAGACGTAGCTCAATTCGGTGAGTGGGATAAGTTTGTCTGGGTAGTAGGCGGCAGTCCACTCGGGCAGTGTGAGACCGAACTCTTGCTAAAAAATAATATTTACATTGTTTCATCATATTGATTGCATATAATTTCTGTAAATGGTACTGTTGTCAATTTAGAACAAACTTCCATGAAGATGGCAGATGTCACTTGTCATATGGATATGAAAGTATTTAAATGAACGCTTTCTCCAGCCTTTCTTCGCCAGTCGGCAAAGAACGAATCATATATAATAATTGTTTACTAATTTAACATATCGAGTCGATAAAAACGTGGCCTTGCATGGATTGTTAAGCGTTAAATATTTAAACATAAAATTGTTTTTAGTAAAATCAAAACGATGCATTCATTTAAACGAATTAATAATATTTTTTTATAAAAAATACAGCTAAAATATAGTAAAATAATAGATATGTAGGCAAAATATTACTAACGAGTAATTTCAATTAATATAAAAGGACGCTGTACAGTCAATCTGACAATAAGTTGAGTGACAAACTAATGATATTCATCGTATTTCTATTGGTTTAAATTATGCTTATATTTTATAATGCAAAAATAGTAAATGTTTGTTTAATATTTACGATGTGTAAAGTTAATTAAAGAGTATTGGTATTTACCTCAGCCTTCAGGGTGCTGTAGAGTGATTGTACGTCGTCAGGTGTGCTTACTTCAAAGCCGGTATGTTCAGTCAGTTCTTTGAAGAGGTCAGCATTTTCTTTCATCATTTCCTTAACTTCCTCGGTTTCAAAAACGGTCTTTAATGCTTCAGAATATCTGGGGCAATTTTTTCTGCCAAGAAGAAGCTAAAAAAAATAAAGATCAATCAAACCTTGAATATTACGCATTTGAATAAAATCGTTCATCTACTACGGCGTTTCTCAAACTATGTTCCGCGGAGCCTGACTAGGTGTTCCGCAACAATTTGGAAAGCTGTAAAAAATTAAAAGATCTTCTTATTAGTAAGAATTACCCAACTTAAAAAATAAGCAGCTAGTGTTCCGTTAAAATTTCCGGGTTTGCTAAGTGTTCCATTGCAGAAAAAGTTTGGGAAACCCTGATCTACTATATTAGAGTTTCCCAACTCTACCTCCAGTGGGCCGTTTATTTTAATATTTCTTCATTTTCAAAACACATTAAAAATGACTGCCTGTACTGGCAAATAGATATATGTATCCATACGGTTTTCATATATTTCAATAAAATCAATTTACGAATTTATACGAATATAAAGATTTTAAGCGAAAACCAATATTTTTCTAATCTGAAGAGAATAATAATAAAAAAATGTTAAATAGAAGATTCGGATTTGGTTTTCTACAATTTTAAAATTTTAATTAGTAAATATTTTCTGAAATAAATTATCTCCATTTTATAATACTGTTATCCTATTTGAGCCTTGAGCGTGGGAATATTGAAGGTTTAATGGACGCTTTACAAGTAAATAAAACATGGAATGAGCAAATGATTTTCTGCAACAGTACAAAACATACCTAATCTGACCATAATATTATTATTAAACGATATTAATCATAAGAGAGGCATAATAACAATCAATTAACGATCTAAAAAACAATCTTATTTAATATTTTCTGTTCATATTATTTAAAAAAAATAGTTCCAAAAAACTCACAGTATCTTCATCCAAAGGCTCGCTTCTGATTGGAATTGGTGACCACATGAGATCTTTGTTCCAGTGCAAAGGTGAATTCTCCTTTACTGGCCATAATCCAGCAAGAGTCAAAGCGCAACTCATATGGGCACGGTCAGGATGTGTGCTCTGAGCATAAATCTTGGAAGGTGTATATAAATCTCCAAGGAATTCGTTGTAGCGATCCCTTAAAAATGTTCCCAGCTTGTATTGATTTTGTTTTCCAGTCTATAAATTTGAATAACGATCCATTATTAAAGAAATAATTAATTAAAAATTATAAATTTTGTATGTTTCTATGACGATTGAAAGGGTATATTTTTAATACATACAATGCTAGTCACTTAAAATATTTATAACCTTTATACCAGCTTTTTATTGCTTGCCATTTACCAGTCCTGTTTGTATACCCTGTTGTAATCAGGCATATCCCAGATATCTATTATTAAGAATCTAACTATTTTATTCATTGAGGAATAAATATAAATTGCACAAGACTTAGATTGCCACATACCAAAATGTGCAAAATTTTAAAATTAAACAATCTTATTTGGTCACGCAATTACGCGAATGGACTATCACGCTCGCCATGCGATGCCATATTGTTTTTAAACGACGAAAATTGTCCCACTTGGCAGGATCTCTTAGCTGGGTGGATTGACTTAGATAACCATTATTCTTCAACTGAAGATATGTCTATTAAAGTATTTCTTTATAATACGATTTAATATATACATATTTGTTTATTGTAATTAGATGTATAAAAATGCTACAAGTAAAAATACGTAGAATCAAAATCTATATTTGCGTGAGATTTCAAAGCAAAATTGTTACATTCTCTATTTCAGTATTTATTTAGATTCTTTAGTCCAATTTATCTAATCTAGTTTAGTAAAAGTATTTCAAATGGCAATACTAGCTTATAGAGTATTATTTTAAACTGAAATTGGTTTAATAATATTCTCGTAATATCAACAATATACAGAGCTTCAAACTCTAAAATTGAATCTAATTCAAAATTGAAATGAGATAATTATAAATTTAGTGTGTATACATGTACTATGATATCTTTGACGACATATATGTGCAACATAGTTTTGTAGACGCTACACTATTTAAAAAATAGAAGCCATAATAATTTATTATAATAATATCGATTACTCAATCATCTAGCTGTGAACTGGGGAAGACGAGATTCAAAACCGGAGTAATCCAGTAAAATCTTTACAGTTGATTATCCCAATTATGATGCAATTACTATTATTATATCATAATTCAAAACGCTGTTGATAAAATTGATAAATAATAAATATCTTGATATTTTTTACGTTTGTCAGTTGACCCCATCCATATGGATGAAAGGTGTGATTGGAGTACTCGTCGTTCGGATAAGTATCAGCTGGCGTTCTTTGACCATGTCTGAAAACCTAAAAAAGAAAGAAAAACATATCAGTATATATATTTTATCGGTCTCTAAAAACGACAATGCAAATTACAAATATTTATTTGATCTATCTATCGTGAGTAAATTGTGAATAATGGTTAACTTATTTAGTGTTTGTATTGTAAAGATTCTCGTTTAAAATTTAATTATTTATGTTCGTAATAATTACGGTTAATTATTAATTCATGAATCTAATGGTCCGCGATGGCTAGGTTAGGTTAAGCAAAAATCATTAAATAGAGCAAGGTTTTAGATTGCAGTATAAAATAACAGATTGGCCATGCACATAACTTACTACATGTAAGTAAATACAATTCGAGATCTCGAGTTATTGGCGAAGTTGGAGTGTTCTTTTAAATCCCATACAATATTTTATTAGATATTAATTTACATCTAATTTCAATTACTACTGGATTTTTTTCCCTGAAAATTACTTTATATTAATATATAACTAAATTTATACTATTCATAATAATATCATTTACTTTTATTAAACAATAGCTATTGTATAATAAATTATAGATTTTAGCAAGATCGGTTATGAATTAAACTTTTAATAAATAAAACCAGAATTAATATTTTCGTGAATAGCATAATGTAATTTAAGAAATCACGTGTAAAGAAATTTATATGTATCGGTTTATTCGAAGAGTTCACAGAAGGTAAATTTCTTGTCAAATCTTCAAATCAAATGTGTTGATTGTTATATCCTACTATTTAATGTATTTATTGTGTATCTATATGATATGTTGATATTACAATACTATGTATAATATACACATTTACAAATATATATATATTGTAAATGAAAAAGAAAAATGATTTTTAATTATCAGGATAAATCTCAATATAAAAAGACATTGGAATCAAACAAATAATTAAAAACAGGTCTTTTAAATATCTTCATATTTTAAAGGGTTTGTCGATAGCCATTTCAGTAATGGTTAGACATGCTTCTTTCAAATAATTATAAACACAGTATATAACATATTTGATTAAATTTCTTGCCAATTTATCCATAGTAGTTTTGATTAAAACTTTTGTTTTTTTTGGTTTTGCTTTTTGTCTAAGTAAATTAATAATATATTTTTAAGGCTAAGGTTAAACAATTTGGACTGTTAAATGAGGGTTGAATTTGTTTCTAGAATAGTGCAAAAATTTTAACTCAACATTTGAACAGTTTACTCATAAAAGTCTATTTACAACATACAATATTAAAAGTATACAAAATAGTTATTGTCATAATTATCTATTTTTCTTTGTAGTAAAAGTCTTTGGGAAAAGTTTATGCCACATTGTATAAAATATAATATGATATTATACTTTTACACGTAAGTTGTAATTTCGATGTTTTTCTAGTGGAATATTAAAAACCATATAATTATTTCAATATAATTAATTAATTATCTTTAATACTTTGCCTGTCAGGTATTTGAAGTGCGCGCATATTTTTACTAACTATGATAGTTAGACAATTGCGTATCCTATTGCGTACCAATTCTCTGCATTTGAAGTCGAATCAAGACATTGTTAAAAGACTAAAATATATTAAAAAAAAATATTTACCACATGAACCAGTCTCAGTTCATTCTTGCTGTCCGGATCGATACGGTTACTGGCATGGCTCTGGGAAATTTCTTCTTGTGGTTTTCCAAGCGCGAAGATTGGGATCACCACCAGAAAAGCCAACAAGAAATGAACTCTCATTTTGATCGCTAAAGTTTCAACGACCTTTGCAAAATTTGCCTGGTCCAATCCTTACGATCGAATCCAGAAGAAAAGTGATGAGTTTGTTATATATTCTTCCGAATTTATATGTTCTTAATTTGAAAAATATACGGTAACCACCCGTTTTTATTAATTGTAAGCTTTAAGGGTAGATATCGATGTATATTTTTGATGAAAATTATCTCTAAACTCAAAGCTGTATCTTTGTCTGCCATATCCACTCCCTATGTGGAGCATATGGCATCTATAATTTCTGACAATCGCTTCGCATCCTCCCAGTCCATGACCGTACTTTAATTCCACTGTGTACATCCTTTGGGTAGTACCCCACAGTCTTCCAAAACGCCGAATTTTCACCGGTCAGAAAAAAACAGGCATGATTCAGGCTCTCCGGAGGCATTTGCAGCTCGTATCCCAGTCAGTTCCAGAACCGTTGCATGACTTTTAACGTGACAGAGGGCTATCCCGCTTGTTACCGTATTTTAGATTTTCTAACAAATTCAGGCCACATCACCTTAATAACCGAAACATGCATCCGTTTTCAAAGTTCACTATACTATAGCTAGCAAAAGTGTTTAAACTTCTATATGGATTGTTACTTGCAATCTAATTTTCCGTTTTGATGCTTCGAGGTTGACTATTTGGTTTACAGCTTACCTTAAATTATCAAGTTGATTCTCAAAATCCGAAATCCAAATGCTTTATATTCGGAGACCATATTGGTAAAAGATCGAAACAGACTATTTGAAAATATTTAAAATTACATCCTTATAAAATAAATTATCGTATGGTCAGTGAATTGTTATTAATTTATTTTATTCTATTTACTTAAAAACAGAAACACAAACAGATACTTATTTATAATAATTTTATCATAAAGTCTGTGATAAAAACAGCAATTATTTTTAAGGTGATATCAAATAGCAAGAAAAAATAAAAATGCCATCCTTTTGTGTTTGAATAGGACTAACAATAAATAATAATTAAACGTGTTTAATAGAAAATCATCAGTTTGATATTTGAATTGCCAAACCGCAATTTTATTTTTATTAATGGCGCTTGATTGAAATTATTAATATTCATACGGATTGTTATTGAATGATTCAGTGTATTTATACAAACGCATCGTTTACATACAGCCTGAAAATGCATAAAGGCAAACCTGGAAAGCAAATAACGACAAAGTTTGAGTCGTTTTATTTTGTGACTTTATAATGTTGAGCATTGGAAAATTAATCAGTTGGTCTAACAATTTGTAAGTTGGGTCACAACTATTTCATGATAAATTACTTCTTTACATGCATATATAATATTTATTACTTAATAATGGTTAAATCTGTGAATTTTTCACGTGTTCATTAATAAAATTAGTTGTGATAAACTTATATTCCCTCGTCATTTTGGTAGCCTAAATGGTAAGCATAGGCACCGAAGGTTTCAGGTCCACATCTCATAACTGCATAAATTATCGTTTTCTTTTTCAAATTCTATTTTTACGTTTATTTATTGTTATTTTTAATTGCTTTGTTTCTTGTACATATTTAACAAACCGCATCTATACTTCTGTGGTTTATTAAAAGTAACTTATGATTGCCTGAAATTAAAGAAATTTTATATGTTCATTGTGTTGAATAAAATAAATAAATAAAAGCATCCAAACCTCATCAAATAATAATCTATCAATATAATTTTATACATTAAGAAGACGATGTGTGATATATTATTTTAAACAGATACCATCGATTTTAAATTCGAATGCAATGTAATATGGTAATATATAAACACATTAGCGTGCAAATGATTTTTCAATATTTTGAATTCAACTTTATATGTTTTTATAATCTATTTATACCGGTAGTCCACAGAAAAAATTGGACACTAAGTTTTTATGATTATTGAATTGTTTAATTTTATTTATTCGGCAAGTAAGCAAGCTCGCTGGCAGTTATCTCCTTGATGCGTTTTATGTATACAAGAGGCCAGTGGTACATTGGCTTAGTATATAAACGACTCTCCATGTTGGATGAACGTCATTGGAGCCAAGAATTCTAACAGACATAACAAAGTTGCAGCCAAAGTATTATATTAATTTGTTGTAATTAAAATGTTACTTTGTTTGTTATAATTAGGCAGGTCTAATTACTATTTTCCTTATGTTAACCAAGAGGTAAGCATGCGTGATTTGGACCCGAAGGTTGGGGAGTTCGAATCCCACAGTTAAGTTAAAAAATATAGCACTAGGCACCTAGTGCGATGTTCAATCACTATTATACAATGAAAAACATATATATTTTTTAATTTTTCAAGGTTCTTTAAAAGAATATGTTAGTGGTCGATGAGATCATGAGACTAGTAAATTTAGTGAACTGTGAGGCCCAAAAGGTTAGTGAACGCTGTTCCAGTTCATTTAAAACTATACATTAAGACACGTGTAAATATTATTAAAATGTTTTCTGAGAATGGGATATTTTCTTATCTGATACGTTTTTATATAACGTTAAATCATATTTTTAAAATAGAAATCAAATTTTAAATTTTTTTTTTTTTTAATATATTACTAATTAAATAATATAATTTTTAATCATTGCATCTTGTTTGTTTAAATGCAAAAAAGAATAATTATTTTACTAACTTTTATCAAATAAAGCATAGAGTACGGTTCAATGCATGTATCGTGTGGTATACGAGGTTATTGATTTGTCATGAGCGATATTTCATATTAAGTGGATTCATTCTAATTTTTACGGTTGCTTATTAGCAGTGGAATAGATTATTTTTTTGTAAAGAAGGGACTCATCCAGAACTTGAATTCTTCTATTTAAATAAAGATTTGATATGAATATGATATCGATACTACATCTTATATAAACCATATACAACACGTTATTTTAATCTATATCCAATTATAATATATGCATATACATGTCTACAGTTAAAAAATCGGATTGTTATTTAAAGTTTTGTGAAATTGCTGTCGCCAGTAATCCCGAAGTCGATTGCGTATTCAGTTTATATTTACCTTATTGAGTTACGGGATTTGATACCGCGATATCCGGCACCCAAGCATACATCCTGGCCAATTAAGTGAAGGAATAAGTGGTTAATAAGTTTATGATAATAATATTTTACTAATCACGAAGGCCATTTGAGGTCACGGGCTCAAATTCTGTAGTTGAGCTTTATAAAAATTAAGACGTAGGATAGGACTGGATGCCGAGAGTGTTGAGTTATTGGCTCACAGCCGATTGTAATCGACCATTGCGAATATCTCTCAGGATGATTCTTCAAATTATGATGATCCATAGTATTTATATACGGAAAGAAAACGGTTTTTAAAAAATGACACCTAGTATGGCGTCAGTTTGGAGTCAGAAAAAACTTGCCAAATTTGCATCTCATTGACCTCAAGCGTGTGTATCACATAATCTTAGTTTTTGCTGTCGACCTTGTTTTTTTTTCTTATTTTGCTCGTGTCTCAGACACATGGGAGTTCAATGTCAGAACAAATACTGATTTTTGTCTCGTTTATCTATTTATTTAATTGAATTTACGTAAGGCTAGACTTGTATAATAAACAAAACCAGGCAATAATATAACCTCAACAATTTCATTACAAATAAAATAATCACATCGGTTTTAACCTTTATCATTAGCTGACCATGACTAATTATAACTGACCCTTTAATTGCGGAAATCTGATATAATTGTTAGACTCACATATAAATACACACACTCGTGCATAAATATTACAATATATGTCTACCCGGTTAGCGTAGTTGGTAGCGTGCGCGCCTAGCAATCCTGGGAATGCGGATTCGATTCCTCATCTGTCTGATTTTGTTGAGCAATTGTCTGACAAACAATTCTCGTGAAAAGGAATCTGTCGAGACGTCTTTACATTGCGAAGATCTATATACTCCACTATCGAAGTGGATACCTTCACACTATGTATAATCATAACCTCCACTTTGGGAGTGAACATGGTATAATATATATAAATATATTTATGTATATAACTTTAATTATAGTTACATGTGATTTTTTCCCTTCAGCAGTAATAGTAATGAGTGAATATTTTTCTAACTACCACCCTTTTCATATCCAAACCCATTGTGATGAAAATATACTGTGGCGCGATGAACGTGATGCACTGGAGCGAGACAACGTCACAAAATTACCATCTGCATCTAATTTAAAGATATTGATTATGCATCAATGTATTATATTATATAAGTAATAATTATTTATTATTAACCAGATTTGTTTACGAAATTTTAAGCTTTTCAACAAGTGTAGCTCTATTTTTGTTAAAAAAAGGGCTGCAGGAGCTAAACACCATACCGATAATTGCATTCCAGAAGTGCTACATCTGAAGATTAAAAAAAGCGTTGGATTAAATGAACTACATCTTATGGGGACTAATTTGAAGGGGAAAAAATTAACATGGATGGATAAATGAAGATTATTTAACTGTGAACATTTTCTCTCTAATGTATATATATATATACTAATAAGAGTGCCCACCATCCACCCGCCCCGTCCTCACACCTGGTCTT
>JAGVSQ010015320.1:0-10205 GCA_022683975.1 Rhyacophila evoluta
ACGTATTAAACTTGTAATTTGTAATGTTACAACATGTAATAAATAAATAAAATAAATAGCATGCAGGATATAATGTTAATAGAATAGTGCAGTTGAATATGTACATATTTTCTTTCGTGTGTTTAAAAACACTTTCACACGTGTCGCCATTGCCATTCGGCTTTCAATATCTACAATTTGTATAAAGAAAATATCGATACAAATAATTGGCACTATCTCATATAATTATGTGATTGAGTAGTATTTACATAAGCACTTTATGTCACAACGGTTCAACAGTTACAATGAATATACGTGTTGTCGATAGCTATTACGGTTCTCATACCGTTCATAATAATAGCAATAATGAACTGACTGATGACGAAATAGCAACCCAAGTAGCGTAGCTATCGACGAGGTATCACATAATTCAATACTATCATATGAACGAAATCGTTATAATAAAATGCCGATGACCTACTGTGTAATTAGAGGTATTCAAATTCCCGCTTATGTTTAGTGTAGAAAATAAATAGACCAACTTTTATTATTAATCGTAATTAATTAAATAATTTGATTCACACGACTGTGTCCAATTTCCTCTTAAATACACCGTAACATCCTGAGCAGCTGTTAAGATCTCTCCCCAAACCGACACATGGGACCGCACTGTTTTCGTAAGACAGAAAAAACAACAATCTGCGAGGGGAGAATATTTAATTTATCTTCTTCCTTCCACCCAGGAAGGCGGTTCACGAAGTCAAAGCCGTAAAAGGAAATAGAGATCACGTGTGAGTGTCACGTGTTTTCTCAGAACCGTTCGATGAACAGAGTGGCACGACTCGAGTGTCTGTCAATTTTAGTTATAGTTTTGAGTGCCCATCGATTAAATGTTTGACAATTTTAATTCAGATACTTACTTTAAATCGCCTCTTCACGCACTTTTTAAATGCCGCATTAATCAATGCTACTTACAACATTATTTTTAATCTAATTAATTAATTGATTAAAGTGAAGACACTTCCAGGAGTGACACGTGACAATGATTAAATTAGCCACAAATATAATTTCGCGAAAAATCCGTAGAAACTTCATATTAACTGTCGACGTTTGTTACAAGTCTCTCTAATATAACGGATAAAAATACAGTATGTAATAAACACATCAATGCACTTGCGAATTGTTAATCCGCTTCGCAATACGTTTCTCAAACATATAGCTAGCAACTGTTAAATATTTATTGAAGTATTTGAATACAAAGTCACTACGGTGGACGGTTTCAATAGATACGTATATAATGCACTTTCAGAAAAATATGGCAAAATAATCTCAAAAATAAAACTATATCCATCGTTTTCAATGTACATGTTGTCAGCAATGGGTGTTTATTTTCATTTTAACCCTTTCAGGAGTATGGCCATACATGCGCATCCGTGCGTCTAGGCATATTAATTTCAAAGCAATTCTTTTATTTCTAAATACAATGTTAAATTTTCTTTTAACATAAATACTAGATAGATCTATCAATGATAAATGGAAGTTATTACAACTTTATCATTTATTTTGTTCATTGTTTGGAAATAGAATAGCATTGTTTACAAATCGGCATATCCAATTCGATTGATTTTATGACACTAGTGAAAGATTGTAGTGTTAAAAAGTGTGTGCATAAAAAGTAACTCGCTAATGAAGGGGTTAAGAATGTCAACAAGAAACATAAACTTACAAATAATTGAATTAAAAAAAAAATACTTAACATGAGGTCGAGTTTGAGCTACTCGATATAAGAAGAAAATTAAAAATCCTTGTAATTTTATTACGCGTCTTCAAGGT
Organism: Rhyacophila evoluta; assembly: GCA_022683975.1. Lineage (NCBI taxonomy): Eukaryota > Metazoa > Arthropoda > Insecta > Trichoptera > Rhyacophilidae > Rhyacophila > Rhyacophila evoluta. The sequence goes on from JAGVSQ010015320.1 coordinate 1,813, forward strand.
TCTTGATAGATTTATCCCCCATTAAGTAATACGTATAATATAATTGTAATAAATGTGGATATTTAAATACATAATAATTTATATTATTTAAACGAGTATCGGTTTGTTGTGTAAGGAATATAATATTGTAGATCGTTTTCGGTTCACTTTGTAAGTTTGTCTAACGGGTGGCAGAGGGAGTGTGCGAAACTTACAAAGTTGGCGGCAAATTCAACAATCAGGCGATGTTGACAAATAATACAATTTCTCACTTTACAACTCTCGCATTATATGCGCGGCCATTCAAACATCATTTAGGTTACTACGCAAAATACGCTACTACATGTATTATTATTTAAAACGTACGCACACACGTACGCGAGCCATACGCACACAGTGTAGCGCAAGCCGACGCACACACGCAAAGGCGTTTAAATAGTTATGTGTTTATGAAAACGCCATCGTCTATTTTTGCGTGATTCATAAAGCGGCCACGCACTATTTTGCTTGTGTCGCCAATTAGTACGGGAGATGTAAGAGAAAGCGGGAACGCCGGATGCCCACTTGTCATGCGAACAACCAGAAACGCGGTCACGAAGTTGTCGTGTTTCTGCTTGAACATCAACTGTATAATTACAGTACGTAAACTAGGTTGTTTATGATTTCTTTTCTTTGTTAAAATGGAACAGTAGATTTTTTTGTAATTTTTCGGTCAGTTACTTAAATCTGAGAAGTCGATTTTTTTACGTTGTGAATTCCTGGGTAATATACTAGACGTATCATCCAGACTAGTGCTTCTCGAAGCAAACTCTCTTCGTTGGACCGCATTTGAAGTAACATTAATTTGTAATGTATTTTCTATTGTTAGTCCTTTTTTCACCATATTTGCTCCGAAAGTGGAGTATGTAATTCGGATTTTTATTCGACAGATGTGGCAATCGGACCCGCACTCCCTCAATGCGAGACGCACACACTAACCTCTACGCTACCGGGAAGAAAGTAAAGTGTACTGTACTAATACCTTCAAATAAAAATACAATAGTAATACATACATAGATCACAAGAATAAATAGTAAATGAAGAACGGTTAGTCAAAAGTTATATTTCAAATCACAGTTGGGTGAGAAAGATGGAGATGCACTGACATACAACTCTTCAGCTTTTAATCACTTACATAAATATATAGTAACGATATTTCTAGCTAATTCATCCCAAAAATCGAGGCAGACAAATAATATCATAAAATCCGTTTTTTTCGCGTTAAATTTAAATAATATTATTATTTTTTACTTAAAATAGTTTGAATACAATAAATGAGAATGAATAATTTTATCAACGAATTACTTTAAATCGTCAATTTCGATTATTGTACATATTTTCATAAAACTGATCACATTGAATGTTACAATTTTATTATAGTATAAAGTAACACAAGTTTCGAAATTTCCTAAAGTTTGGCCCGAAAATACTTATGTATAAGAGAACTATTATGAAGTAAATTCTACTAATAAGGTATGAATTATCACTGAACACGAAAAAAAAAAAGCACAATCAAACCATGGTTTCAATTTTATATCAAAAACTGTGAGTATAATATAGATCACAATATGAACTATTTCAAATAATTGACTGCATATTTTGTCCTCCAGAATCTATGCTTGGGATCAATGGGATAGGCTACCTTAAACGGGACGTGTAGTCACATTACTTATGTAATGAACGCATATTTACCATAATGTACCTTTGTCCTAATTGCGGTAGAGCACAGGGAATAATTATCTACAAATTCGCATATTGCAGTTATGAAATCCCTGTATAAATTCGAATACTTTGGCAGACAAAATTTGTAGCAGAGGCTGGTTCTTCCGACCATAATATGAAGGTTTTCTTGATCTAGTATAGAAGAAAGACAAGTCATAAGATTATAGAGTAGAGTCTCACCTGTTATGTTTTTCTGCACGTATGGGACAGCACATTTCTTTGCCTCAGAAGCCTTCGTCGTGGAAAGACTCTCGCGCGGCTGTACTTTAGGAACCTCTATCCTGGACGTAGGGCTCGGGGGTACCAACTCTCTAACAATACGACTGGATGCTATCGCAGATGTTATGCGCGGTCTGCAAGTCTTATCAACCCTCGCCCATATGAAGCGTCTTCCTTGCATGGGTTTCTCGTTTTCGAAATCGAATTCCCAGCGACAAGACGACTTGATCAAGTGCTTTTGGATCTCCTCCTCGGCGAAGGACCTGGAATGTTCCTTCGCGCCGTCCGAGGATCCGAAAAGATTACGCTTAATGGAAGCCTTCGACGGCGGAACCTTCGGCAGGAGACCGAGCATTGCGGGACTCAAAACCAGAGCACTCATTCTGACACTCGACATGTCCAAATTAAATTTTAAAAAAACACGGTTCGATTTTATAAGTCAACTCAATATCACCTCTGTAAATACTTTTTGAATTTATTTTGTTTATAATAAATAATGGTTGCTAAGATATTTATTTATAGAGGAGAATACACGAGGCAATTATTATTAATATATTAATAAATTATATAAATTTTATTTTAATTATGTAACAAAGCATAAATTCAATAATCTTACTAGTGAATAACAATGTATTATTTATTAAATATATTAATGTGCGTAATGTAAATAAAATATCAGATAAAATTATGATTTACATCAAATTTAACAGTGGTCAATCAATATAATTACAGATTTATCACTGATTTTATGATTTCAATGTGTATACTCCGACACTGACATTCTCTTGTCGATAATTATTTACTTAAATATTCACAGTATTTTTCATTGAATAGCTGTCAAAATAGTCAAAGATATATATTATGATGTTTTTCTATTGTTAATATAGGTCATTTAACTCAATAAATAAAGCGTTGTTGAATGTTTTTGATAATGACAGCTCTGATGTACGTTTTTGGTGGAAATATCCCGCTATTCGCCGCAAGTTATATTTTAGCAAACTTTTAGTACGCACGTACGACGTAAATACATAAATACAAATGTCAGTAGACACAACTCACGCACACACTCTCAACGTCATGTATATTTTGCAAATCGAATTTTTCAAATAGGCACAATCGTAATACAATTTTATATAAATGTCACAAATTTTATTAAATCACTAACACAAATATTGTTAAATTTTAGAACTGTTACTTTTAATTCATGTTATATTTCGAAATATTCATGGCACTGTTCGACATTCGTCTGTAGCTCAGAAATTATGAATAGGATGAAGACTTGCACAGAAAACCATCAACGGGTAATCAAATACACTTTAAAACGAAGCAATTATGGCAGAAAATTTCAATTTTCAGTGTCAAAAAGTTTCCGCGGTTTTTTGAAAGATTGTTGTGAATTTGTTTTTGAAGTACAATTTAAAAATGGATTTGCCCAAGAGCGGTGGGAGTACCGCCGGCACACGATCAACGCGCGCAGAACCTCAAACACAACTGACGCTGCCTAGCGACATCGTCGCAAAACAAAAATAATGTTGCCACTAGAACGAATCGTATATTCACAACTAGGACGTCGTTAACATTTACACAATTCTTTTCAACATTGGAATATGTCAACGGTGACTCTTTTACCAAATTTATAACGAATAAAAACACGATTTGTAATTATATAAATTACTCTAATACAGTAAACTTACACAAAATAGTGCATCCATAGCTAAATTATATTAAATGTATTTTTAAATAAACTAAAGCAACATGTAATCAATAATTTTACATGATTTCATATTATATATTTTACTTGGTAATATATTTCACAAGAAAAATATTGAAATTATTCATATTTCAATAAAGATCTTTATCTCAAAATATCTTAGTTGGGAATTTTAATGTATCAACTGGCACAGAATTGAAAACAGAATAATAATTTAGTCGGTGAAACGAATATTTGTTGCTGTTGAGTGTCGTTTATTATCAAAAATTTCATTTGCTGAACCAACTTTCTTATTAATTACCAATTAAAGAAAGGTTTTTTGTAAAACTGACTAATTTACAAAAAAAGTATTATGAAAATGATGATATATTTAATTAATGACCATATTAATAATAATTTTATATACATAAACATGTTTAATATAATTTGGTTTTTAGCTATTTTATAACGACAGACGATTTGTAGACAGACATGTAATTTGCACAATAGATTGTTGCTAATTTCTTCAATAGTTTTCATTTAATATTTTTGTTTAAATTCTACATCATTTGATAATCATTAATATACCTGATAATAACAAAAATTAATTCATGATATTGTAATATATTAAGTTAAAATATATTTCTCTAATAATAGATTTGATGAGATAGACTCTATCTAAAATCTAATCACGCACATACACGTATGTACTACAAAAATTCCAGACTAAAAAACAACAACAATTATTAGCTTTAGTAAATTTACAATCTACTATATAAACTTAAAACTATTTGAAATTTGTAAACTCAAGTATTTGGTTCATGGTTTCATTATTAAACATCTTCGGACATATCATACACATCAATAATGTAAAACTGTATACTATTTCCAAGGTAAATGACGCCAAATCAACAAATATCAAACTCTTGAAAATTTTAAATAAATATTTAGTAAGCATTACAAATAGTATTAATTCATCAATATTTATATAAACAATATCAGTAATACAATGGTTCTTTCGTACATTATTTCAGTAGCATGTTTAACTATGTATTATAAAATAGCCATAAATGAAATATTAATGAATTAATACTATTTTGTGTAGGTTCTATGACAAATGTGTACAAGACACAATAGCAATACGTACGTTTGTTTATAAAAGAATTTGAAAAATAATTAATTTTTATTATGTAAACATAAATAAATTTACTAGCGACGAGATAGTATAAAATTAAGCATAGATGCATGAAGTAAAATGATACAATTGTCTACTTCTTCATAAACATTACTATTTAACGATTCAAAACATTACTAAAATATTTAACATAATAATTTTCGTGTTAAAAAAAATCCAAAAAACCGAAATTATTGAGGAGTATATTTTTCATGTTACAACACTGCTCGAATGAACACTCGTAATATCTAAAATTTGGCGGCAGCGGGCTTCGCAGAAAGTTTAACTTTTTTACCACAAGGTGTCGCTGGCGACTAGTTTCCTGTAGTAGCTGGCACTTCCAACGTCGGCCATGTTGCCATTGTAACCATTTCAGTTCAAAATTGTACAGCTGTACAAAAGAGAGCTATGACTTTATCCTCTGAGAAATTAATTTATAATATTTCATTACTTCAACCAATTGAATTTATCGTTGGGTGAATAGTGACCAATTGAAAATTGGAACATCTTTGTTCAATATAAGTATTTTATAATACTTTTTTTTTTTATTGTTACCGTCAGTACTTTATCAAGGTATTATAACGTGCGTACACTATGGTTCGTGTAGTTGAACGCATACAAAGAAAAAAATTCCAAAAGTTAGGTTAAAGTATACTCGTGTGTTTGTACTAGCGACTTCTTAAGACGTATATATAATCGTAGGCTTAAGATGAACAAGTTAATGATTTTTACGTATTATTCTAACAGCTAAACTCACCATTAATATATTTTATCAAATAAAATGAAATAGAAACATTTCAAAAGTAAATAGTGATGCTTTTTATACATTTAATCATTTCTCATATATTTCAATATATCCATACTATAAACAGACAATCTTGTAGGTAACCTCTCCGATTAATAATAGCATATATTTAATTTTTTAACATGTAAGTGATGAAACTTGTGTCTTTTAAATTCTGAAATTATAAGGTCTGTTGTATAAACCACACGAGTGTTCGCTTTGAAACCGGATATTGCGGGATCAGATCAAAGAGCTATCCAATTTTTAAAGATCCAAAAACGCTCGACATCATACTTTATTGATTGATGAATTTGCTGACAATCAATATTCGTGAAAAGAATGTGGCATCATAAATATTAGCAATTTGGAGAACTATATCCTCAATTTCTGGAGTAGGAATCTTCACAATTTTTAGGTTTATATGCTCTATTTTTGGAGAGGACGTGGCATAACCAAAAAATAGTAATACAATTTGACCGTTCGAGCGGATAATTTGTATAAAAGCATTTAATTAGTTACAATATGTTTAAAGCACACGATTTAACAAAATGTCAGCCTGAAATCGACCTTCAAATCGTATAGACATAAAGTTTTGATGTATAATCGTCTTTTGTATTTCACAATAATCTTTTAACAATTAATTTTATTTTGTAATCACTCATCTTTGCGAATGTAAGCATATAGTTACGATTGCGTAAACGTATAATCGTATACGTATTAATAATGTGAGTGTGTTTGTACGTTCTGTAAACCAACTTATAACTTGCGTCATATCTACGTACCATTTTTTAAATAAAATATATATTTTTAAATATATTATTTATAATGAATCCGAAATTCACCGATCTTTGGGGGGAAAAATCATGTTCTGTCCCTTCATGCATTTAATTATATAACAAATATATCAACAGTTACCGTATAAAAATAATGATAACTTTTATACTTCCCGTGTCCTGTATAAATGTTTTTATACAAACGTCCTTCTTGGCGCCCGTAAATTTTCCACAATAGTTCGTCTTATGAGGTTTTGATTGTGTAGAAATGAGGAACATCAAATTTTTAAACGTACACACTTTTTTGCTCGGTAGATACGTTTTTAAATGTTAAAAATCATCCGGCAAAACGTAAAAATAATTGAATAAACTATACTTATATAGGTTCAAAAAAGTTGATCAGTACGCATTTCGATTGTTGCAACATTATTGACAATACAACCAAAGACAGGGCTACCCAATTTGCTAAGGACGGTTCGAATCAATTGTTTTGCGAAATAGATAGAAAATAGACTATTTTAATTTGTTTATTAGAATATTTATAACGTTAGAATATAAACCTTACCTAGGAAATTGAATATAAGGAATGAACTGCTATTTCTTCCACTAAATCAATATTTTATATCAGAGAAATGATTATATACTTGGATGTAAAGCAATTTTAAAACAACTGACTGAAAATATATTTACATGCTTCGTGATTTACATGTTTATAGCTCGCGATCGACTTGTCCAGTTCTGGATGGAAATTGATTTTAGGCCTAAAAACATATTGTTTATTCATTTAGATCGTTATTTTCTGTGTTTTACCTTTTTTCTACATCCTTGGATTATGCATTAATGATCGACATATATATCTATGCATAATGGAATAAAAACATTACATCGACAAGACTGGTATAGCCAAAATAACAGCTGTATTATTTGTCTTCAATTTATTCAGCATGTATTAATTCGCAGCAGATTTTATATCGAATATATTTTAAAAAAATGCTCTTTTCTATGTTTAAAATTATTGCACAAAAATCAAAAGACAAAGCACGTTAGTATTTATAATATATTTAATAAAATTTATGTGATTCACACTGAGCAATTTGTATTGCGAATCACTCGGCATCGTACATCGCAGGTTAAAAATCTGTAGCTCCAAAATTATCAACATGTTCCTAATGTGTATTTAAATGCAAGAAGTTACAATAGTTTGATTACGACAGCTGGCTGAAGATAAATTCTCGTAAAAACAATATGGCCGAGACGAGATAAATCGTCATATTGAGAAGTTCCATATGCTCCACGTTACTCGGAATGAACTTACAATGAGAATCATTGAAAAAATGCACATGGATGTCTGCTTTATCGACGGAGTTCACTAAAATTATTTGTCTATTGTCGATAGAACGATTTTTCAAGTGTTAATTATTTGTAACAATGTATCAGGGTTGTAATGTAGAAATTTACATATTGTAAGCCATCAGACATCCATTGAACTTTTAACACCTGGCCGGTGTTGCCATCATAAAAAAACATTTTTAAAACGCATAATGGATGCAAGATGCAATAAGATGCAATCAACGCCAATTCATACCACCCTAATGATTTCCAGTGATGTTGATAGATCGGGCATTTTAAAAGCGTAAATAAAATGACGGATGACTATAAATGAGACTGCTTACTTACTTACTTACTTGCTTGTGGAGTGATTAATTTGTAAAGAATAAATTACTCTTACAACACGCGTTTTTATTCGTTTATAAAATTTCTTAGTTTAATGCACTTTTTTTAAATTGAATTACAACAACTTTATGACATTAATATATCATATAATAAGTAATATGCATCAAAACATATGTAATAAAGGTAGAGCGTCCTCAGAAGCTGAATTTTTAAACGTTCACGATTTGGTATCGAATGTTGCGAGTTGAAATCTCGTAAATGCATAATATTCTTTTTTTTTTTTAACCATGTTCGCTCCCAACGTGGAGCATATGGATCTCCGCAATGTGAAGACGACTT
>JAGVSQ010015322.1:0-10203 GCA_022683975.1 Rhyacophila evoluta
TAAAATATGAGGCACGGAACGTTCCGAGTCTGGCAGATAACCGCTGGAGTACACAGTAACGTAATATTACGGTTCTCGCAGGCCAAGTGTTAAGTTCGATAATGAATAAATAATAATGTTGAGCTGTAATACTTAATTGTAGATTTAATTGGCATGATTGAAAAAAGTTGTGATCAGCTGTCCATCCATCAAAGTCCTAATGATGGCTGATAATGCGACTGTTTACTAGTATCTGATTGGAAGATACATTCATATATTTTTTTCTAATTTTCTTATCAAAAGCCTGCCAAAATTGCCCTTTTTTAACTCAAGATCAAATAAAAAAATAAATAAACGTTTTTCCAACACAAAATTGAACATTCCAAAATGTCGAAATATACCTTTGTTCTTTTGTTGAGAAGCCTCTGTCATTTACTTTTATCTTTGCCTTTGGAGATCTGAAATATTCGATTGTCCTTTAGTACTTCACCATTTATTTTATCTATTCTGAAACAGATCACGTAGGCGGTTTATGTCAACTTTGATATCTTGTCTGCGTGTATGGGAATTATTTCTATTGCTTATTGTATAGTTAAGCGAAACCTAAATCGACAGAGTTTTAGATAAGTGGCAACTATAAGTATGAATATGAATATATACATGTCGATATCATGTAATAGCGAATCCTAGGAAATTTGAGGAGATAAAATTTATGTAAAAGTCGAAAAACTAGACAAAGAGCTCCCTTTCACCCGAAATAAAACTAGATTTAACAAATCATTTTAATGAAATTAAATAGTTTTTTGTCTGTGAATAGTGAGTGCGTGACGTACGTGGTATAATCAGGCATTGTCAGAGCTTTTTCAAGGATCTTGTATAGAAAAGGTTTAGTTTATAAAAATTACACTACTCTGCTAACTTTGACACTAAGAAAAGTCGGAGAAATGTGGAGGATGCTTGTTACAAACTGGACGTTATTGGATTGGAAGTCCTAATGATTGTACTGTGTAAAATCAGATAGAGCATTGTTGAGGCTGTTCGTTTCTTGTTTCTTGTTTATTGGAATACGCCAAAAGCCACACTGGATTGCAGCGCCGCTTATACTGAGCATATGGGCATATATAAATAAAATATTTAATATTATAGTTTTTACTGTCGAATGAACAGTGAAGATTGTGTTACGAAATGTCTAAGTCTAAAAAGATTATCATCAATATTAGAAAGAACGAATCACATAAAAGTATAATGGAGAAAATTAATAGCCTTTCGCGTTGATTTTATTTAAACGCGAATCGTTTTACAATAACTCAATATTTAAAGTGACACATATGGGCATATCAAATTCGTTTGTAGTTTTCGTGAAAAGAAATAAAATCTGTACCTAGCCAGTTCCACGTAACTCGAAGGAATGTCCTTTTTGTCTATGGATTTGAACCCTTTTGGATTAGTTTCCCATTCACTATTGGATTGTTTGAAACTTAGTTTTTTCACGTTTTTCGATTTCGAATCTGTCGCACGTCTCTTCTGCGATATTTTTAAAACGTGCAAAGGTGAACAAATAAACCTTTTGTGTAATGTAAATTACTATTATGTCAAAGTAGAGCTGGAAAACAGCCTGTGAATATGTATACTCATGTGTTCACAATCGTCGAAGCAGGGCTTGAATAATGTTGCTACCATACCCTCTATATTTAATATCGTACGGGTCAAGGAAAAAGGTATTTTCAATGTACGTGATTCTTTAATTTACGTGACACGTGAAAATTATACTTTGGATACGGAAGCCCGTGAAATATTCTTCATATCATTTTCTTTTACCGCAGACGGTGCGTAATGGAATATGACATAAAAAAAACTATTTTTATGGGCCCTCTGTAAACCATTTCTAAAAAGTGATAAAGAAACAAAATAAAACATTAACATGATAATTAAATTCAATATAAATAAAATCGTGTAAGTATTTACACGCCCCCTGAGTTAATCACTTTGGAACGAAATAATGACTGTCGAGAGGGAAACATGATCGTTTGTGGGGAACCAGTTTTTAATTATGTGAATAATAATGAACTTTAAATTCAATATGAACTTTTTTGCGCAGCTTAAAGCTTTGTGATATATGCATATCGGCTGACGACTTCTTTTATTTTCACTGGGCCGCCAAATTGTCAACGACGAGGGATTGTAAAATTCATGAATTCAACCATCCAGATAACGACAGCATATAATAACTTAATATTCTAACTCAAACACTAAGTAAAATCGTTTTGTTAATTCTATGTTGTCACCGAATTAATACTCAAACGAAACATTGTTATTCACGTATATTATATCCATAATAGTAACACTATATACAAACAAAATTAAAGCGTAAATATATGTGTGTGTGTTAGCTGTTATTATTAGTATTAGGATAACTGTACATCAAAATATTAATACTGTCGACTTAGAGTACTTGAGAAAACTTAATTAGAATTACCAACTCGAAATAATTTGAAGTTTTCTTTGGATATTATGTTGATGTGTGCTATCAGACCCAGTTGGTGACGACTGATAAATTTAATCTTCTCCTGTGATGAAATGTCTTGTTTTGTCAACATGTTTTCACAAATATCTTCTTTCACACGAAGTAAACCTATTTTCGAATCAGATTTATAGCAAGCGTTACCTTCATAAAACACGAAGCAGCCGTAAACTTCTTCGTCTAGGGTTTACAATACCGGATAGAAAATTTGAATGTCTGAAGTAAATATTATTCAATATCGGGATTACAGTAATGTGTGGTATATAATAGTAAAATTTATTTGAAAAAAATCTGGAATTTATTTTTCGTATAATATTTCAGAGGAATTGATTTTAATACATGCGGTTTTTTTTAAATCTGGAAATGCATGTCCCCCTGCTTTTGGCTGATGACCAATTTTTGTGAAAAAATCAGGATATGTCTTAAAATTGGGGAAATTCATATACTTCATTTTTAGGGTGAACACTTTTTACTACAATGATAAAAAAAATATTAAGTCTTCAAAAAATCAAGCTTATCTTTATAAGATTATTTTTTTAGTTTGGTTAAGTATAACTTTTGTCTTTCTTGTGACCAGTGCCATGCATACTTTATCAGACGTCCGTGCTTTATCGGTCGCGTAGAAATTTTTGGTTGTGATTCCACAACTGCGAAATTTCTATAAATCCAACAATGCAAGATTGGAAGCCATTGAGTTAAACAATACGTCGACAATCAATTCTCGTAAAGATAAAAATAAACCTTCAAAGTCGATCATCACCCTGCCAAAAATCACATAGTCAACTTCTCCACAATGTCAAGATTCATATGCTCCATTTTTGAAGTGAGCATGGTAGGAAATGAAGCATGCAAGCACGGATAATTTTTCTTGCTTCAATCCGGGAATTTCGAGATAAAGCGAAATACCGGAATTGAAAACCCTTCGGCATTGAAAATATTTAATATTTTAGTCAACAATGGTCTCCCCAAAATCTTCATGCTATGTATAATATACAATTCAAGAAATGGTGAAATTTTATTACTCAGATAAAGAAAGCTTTCTCCGTTTAGAAATATCGTAAACAGTATAGTCAAAATTGTTCTCAGAATCTTCTTTATGGGTTACTTTTACCTTACTTATAATATTATGTAAATGCAGAGATAAAAATTTAGGATGACGATATATCTTATATATTGCCACCCTTAAAAATACATATATTTAATTTAATATAATTGTAAATTACTTTATCTTTACTCCAATATCTTAAGTAATTCCAAGTATCCATCGTTATTTTAGATAGGTATATTTAGAAGAAAATTCATCAAAGATGATCCCATATATTCTCACTCGACTTTTAAGACATCGTCTTTGGTGGCATATTTCTGATTGACTGCAATACAATACGCCTTTTACATTTGACTTTAACATGTTATTATTTCTTTTAATGTAAATATTGAATAGATTAATCGATGATTTGTGAAAGTCATTACAGTTATATCATATATTTTTAGGCTAGAAAAAATTACGTCAACATTACAACGACAAAAAAATGAGAAATAAAATTTTACTTCAGCATTGAAATGTTCCCTTACGCTCTTTCTATAATTATTATGATTTGTAAAAAAAGAAAGATTGTTTATATTCACGAAAATATTAAATGTCACATAAATTAGTCATATGGGTTAATATTTGTTCTAAAGTGCTCTTTTGATTCCGAAATAGGAGCGGGGCCACATGCGGTAATGTCATACACATTCTTACCAATTCGGAATAACTTTTCAGTTTATTTTATCCGTTATACGGAAATAGAAGAGCATTTTTTAGAAATCGGTATATTCTATTTGATTGATTTTATGATAGCTGAATTGTTAGAAGTGAATGATTTTAGTGTTAAAACGTATATGGATATCTAACAAATGAAAGGGTTAATATGTACACACGCGTATCGTATCTTTCTGCTCTTGTGGCTCGTGAGTTTTAGATTTCTCGTTTTGTCTGGAGGTAAAATTACGAGTGTGTTTGAGATAGAGGATATAAAAGAAACCCAATTGCAGTTGCTCGGAAAACTCGTCAAAGGTGTCAAATCTCTTCTTCTATCCACAGATGTCATGTCACTATTCTTCGAAGAATGCCAGCTTATTTATTTTATTTTCAAAAAAGTATACATTTGGATTTTAATGAAATATCTATGAATAAAAATGTAAATGTTCGTTTGTTCAAAATCTTAAATCTATGAATGTTCTTCACCGATTGCTTAAAAGTAAAAATATGCTTTTTTTAAAACAGCGCCATTATTTTTAATCAGATTGAGCCACAGCAACACTAGTATAAACTGAAATTATTTTATTTTTACACTGTCGTTAGTTTTAATTCCAATTTCATATATAAACTCATGATTTGGATTGGAAGCGTTGACTGTCTTATTCGATTAATATAGTTAAAGCTGTAAAAAAAATGTTGTAATTTATCTAGAATATTTATAGTTTAATAGATTTAACGTTATTATTCGACGCTCCAACCCCAAAGCTGCCAATTAATTGTCGTGAAAAAATATTAATATTAATCTTCAAGCTGTAGAGCTACATATGCTTCACTCCCGGAACAGACACACACTGTAAAACATATATTGTTTTTAAAAATAAGAAAGTATCTACTCACTTTGTTCGTACTATCCATCATGTTTGTGTCAGAATTTTTACCCATTTCTTTAAAGTATCGCCGGAATAGTGAACAAACATAACATGTGAAAACCGATGCCCTAGGCACGTTCAAGTCTTAAGCCAGGGCTCGTAGATGCGGTCTACGTTACTACGTGGTCGGATCTGCTACGCTGGCGTATGTTGTCTCTCGGACCGCGCGGCACGTACCCTGTTGCAGTGAATAAAAGAAGTAAATTATTTCATCTGGCAACTTTATCTTTGACTGTATATCATAGCAACACTTCAACGGAATTTTTGTTGTTTCTTTTTTGCTAAGGATACTTCTTTTATAAGTTATATGATGTAAGGGATTTTAAGAGATTGTTTTAGTAAAAAAATAATATAATAAAAAAGTCGATGTATCACGTTTCAAAATGAAACACTAACAGAGGAGTAGTTACATATACTTATAAGTATATATTATTCCATGAAAAAATATAATTCTGCATTAAAGCTTAAAACACTGCAATATTACTAGGAAGTATTTTTTTTTCCACAAATTTTTAATTGAAATAATCAATTCATTATTTTATCAACCATTTTCGCTTGTGTGGAGAAGAATGGATCTCCATAGTATGCAAACTTACCCTCATAGATTTTTTCATTTGAATTCTCGTTTAGAGAACGCTCAACCCATTGAGAATCTAGTACTTTCATTGAATATAAATAAATACGATTGTAATGGTTTTTTGGGGATAAATATTGGTTTTGTATTATGACACCTTTTCAAATCCTTTATACCACTAATTTGTATTTTTCTCATCTTCGACGAAAGAGATAAATTATTTTAGATCATCATTGTGATACATAATTTGGGTTTGGTTATTGATTCAAATTGAAATTACATATTAGAAAATACGATATTAAAAAGATATCTGTTTTTACAATGTATGTGGGGTAAATTTCTTTATTTTAATAGTAGTATCTGAGTTCGTGTGTAATCAAGAGTGAATTTGTTCGTGAAAGTCTGCGTACTAGACATTAGAAAGTTTATACAAATGTGTTTGAATTATATTTGAACTTCGTATTTATTTGGCAAGTGTCCAATAGAAATATGGTTAAATGAGATTATATGAGTTATTCCAAAATAAATTGTTTGTGTTATACTTGGGAGTATTTGGTTCGCTCGCGTATTTTTTGAAGTCAAAACATTTAATTATTAAATTGTAATAAGAGAAAATAAAATAAAAAAATGTGTATTTTAATTGGATTCAAATTTATTTATATCATATATGTATATCATCTATAAGGGATAAATTAATAGGAGGTCAGTCATAAGAATTACCTGGAACCTTACCCTTTAGTTGTTAAAAAAATCACTTTCCTTGTTAAAGTTTTGGTTAAAAAAGTTAAAGTTTTCATCTTTGTTCTTAAATGAGTTCATTTTGTCAAAATCAATATCCTTGTCAAAGTTTCCAGTAAAATCTTTATTTGCAAAGTTTGAAGAAATGTCGTTCTTTACTAAGAAATCATTGTGAAAGATCTTGATGTCAGTCATAAACATGTTGGGCACGAAGAAGAAAGCCTCATCGATAGGACGATCCAGAGGGAAACCGAAAGGCAGATCCTCGTAGAACCGAGCTCCACTTCCGACTCCGCCGCTATATTGTTGAGGGAATCCAGTGCCGTAAGGAACTTTAGATTGTTTGAATGGAGACACAATGACGAAGACTTTGAAGAACATACCTCCCACTTTACCCTTGGGCAGCAAGAGTCTGAGTGGCCATCCATTGTGGGCTTCTGTCATATCGAGTTTGAAATCTGCGTTTCCACTAAGACCGTTGATAACCTTATTGTACAAGAAACGGGCTGGGGTGCGGTCGAAAACAGTCCTGGCGAAGTCGATATTCTTGCGAGTGATGATATTCTTTCCGGTCTTCAAGTTGTAGATGAAGTGGTCTAATTCGACGAAGTTGTATCTGTTATCATCGAAATTAATCTCATGCTCAAAGTTGTCGAATTTGGGACCCAAGAACATTCTGACGGAGACATCAGTGTCTTTATCTGACAAAACGTTGAAGTTTACTGAGAATTGCTTGTGATTCAGGCGCATCTGGCGAGCGAAGAACATGAATTTCTCCTTGTGGCTATTAATTTCTTCCTTATTCAAGAAAACTCCATTAGTAATATCGAAATCGAATTCTTCGAAGAATGTAGTAAGAGGAGTAAATTCAACGTTCTCAACCTTCACACCGGAGAAAAAGAGCTCTGACTTGGTGTAAGAGGGTAGATTATCCTTGAAACGGAAAAAGAATCTCATGAACCGTGTATACAGCTGGTAAAACATGGGATCGCGCATGGTGGTATGGAATTGTTCAATGGCTGATGGAACGAAGTTCACTCTAGAATATGAAAAAAAGTTTATAAGTATCTAAGATGTATCAATATTCATAATATGATGTATTCAATATCAATAATGTACTCACTCATCGAAAGTATTCATTCCTCCACCCAACAAGAATTTGGAAATGACCGAAAGGTAGTCGAAGAATTTTATATCACCCAAATCCTTGTTTCCTTGCACAAAGCGACCTAAAACTTCGATGTCCTCATAGTTCTTCAAGAAAAGTTTGCTTCCGTCATACTGTAAAAACAAAACGTTTAAATAATATATCCTCCTCGCGCAATAGTTTTGTAATTTGTAGGATTTTTGAAGGTTTGTCAATAATATTTACCAGAGTGACGAATCCCATATCAATAGCGTTCCTGATGCGTCTTTCGTAGTCATCAACTTCCTGGAGAAGATAGATGTTGTATTCATTGTCAAGAACGAAGTCCTGAGATCTCACCGGCATAGAATATCCATTGTGGAATTTCATATTGGGGTTGAATCCTGTCTTGATTGGCGTGTACCACGAGAATCTTGGGATTTCTCCGAGATTGTTCGAAAGTCTCTCAAGATAGTAACGGGCCATCAACTGCTGATGTACATAGAAGTAAAGTTCACCACGTCTGTCTTTGTTCAGGCCGAATTCTTGACCTCCCATCCAGAACGGATAGTCGACGTGGAAGTAGAAGTAGTAAGAATTGAGACCGATATCGTTGGTGAAGTAGGACAACTTTTGTTCAACGTCGTTATAATCAACGTTAACGCTAAAGTTATTATAAATTGCAAAAACATTGACGTCTTTAGAGATGACACCATTGAATTCGGCAAATTTCTTGTCCATGATAAATCCTTGTTGCTTAACAAAGTTGGCCTTTGCAATCACATCGGAACTCACGAAGTAGAATGGATAGATCTCATAAGGAGCTGGAAGAACAATTCCTTGACAATCGTTACGGTGGAGAACTGCGACTGTGAACGAATAGACAAACATCCCCTCGTTCATAAACTGACGAGCCCAGCAGGCGGTCTTGAAAAAGGTATTGAAGTCCTTTGCATAGAAGAACAGATGGAAGAGAGCAATAGCTTCATCCCTCTGTGAATCGAATGTCAAAGAGAAAATCTTGAATTTTGGGAATAGTCCACGTTTCATGAATCCCATGAAATCTTTCACGACTTCAACTTTCTGAAAAAATAAAATATCTTGATAATAATATTTCAAGTCGAATAAACATACATGCAAAATAAACGTTAACCTGAAACATGTATTTTTTATAAGTAAATCTGTGGGTCAAGTCTTCACGTACCATGAATTTGTCGACATTAGCCTCCAAGACAAACTCTTTGCCAAAGTTCACTATATCATCATCAACATTGGACTGAATAACGTGGTTCAATAAATCGAACACCTTCTTCTGCTTCAAAAGAAACTGCTTGTCAGCTACAATAGAAATGCAATTTAATAATTAAATATAACTACCAAAATGTGCAGACCATTTACTTAACATTATCTTATACTAATAAAATTGTTCTATGCGCCCCAATCTAAGTATTAATAGTTAAGGATTGTTCTATATCAAATCAATATATATATTATTGGTATCGAATTCTGAAAACACTTTTTTTAAATTTATATTGTTGAAGTGAATTGATCTTACCTGTCTTGAATTCCTTGCTGGTCTGCAAAAAAGTGGCCGAAGCCAACGCCAGCGTCGCAAAGAATATCACGAGGAACTTCATCTTCCACTACCTTGAAGTACTCAACTGTGCCGATCCATTAAATTTCTCTCTTTTTATACTAAAATATGTAGATATTTTTAATTAGACAGGTATCTTATTATTTTGTTTTTAATAATTTTGACGTGGCCACCATACATTTTGAAATGATAACGTGATTGCACTTCAGTTGAGTATTCAAGTCTTTTATAAAAATACAATTTAAAAATCAAAGCGTAAACAGTGTCAATACAGTGCATTGATATTTTACTCTCTTAAAGTTAATAATAAGTGTTCTACGTTTGTAGGAAACTATACGTGTATAAAAGAGAATATATATTTTTTAACGTAATTATTTGATCATAAATGTCCTTTGTTGTACAATAGTACAATAAATATACATCAATAATGAACATGTGGGGTGTTTTAATTTATACGAGTCGAGTTTTGCGAGGTCGAATTTGGCACGTTACAAATGGATATTTGTGCAGACTATGCAGAACATTGAGGCTTAATGGCTTGAGTGATGGTATAAATTATGTCATCATAAAAAGTAAATTATTATGATGCATTTTGAAATTACGCATTATTCGTTTTGAAGGAAAAATAATTTTAGCGTTAATTTTCAACTACGAAAAATATTTAGATAACATATAAAGAGAGGCTTGCGAAGGCTATTACGTAAACATCTCTCAGAAAAATTCTGTTGGAGGAGTTCTTAAATTTATTCATTCATGGTTTTCTTATATGCAATACTTGCAATCATTACATTATACGTCATGCACTGCAGTTTCTTTATCGTATAGTTCACAATTTAAACATGTAAATGTGGGAGTTGTACATGTATGTTTCTGAGCTTGAGGATAGCCAAAACTTTACTTTATACTTGATAATATATTTAAACAATTAATATTTTCGACTGATGGCGCTTGATGGAAATTGATTTTAAGTTCTAAATTATTTTAAACTGGTAAACTTCCAT
>JAGVSQ010015323.1:0-10203 GCA_022683975.1 Rhyacophila evoluta
GATAGTGGCGCCATCGGGTTGTGAGGCTAAGTACTTATCGGACTGCCCTCGTATTCTAATACTTTTCCATGAATATGTGAGCTTAAATAAACTGTTATACATATTATAGAAGATGATGCAAACATTGATATGTTTAAGACTAATATAATATGAGTCACTTGCTTGAATGATTATAATATCGACCGGGGTATTTTTCCTTTTAACCCCCTCATATGTAAGAGTTGGATTGTAAAACATTATGGCACAATTATTACACTATTCCAATTAAAAACCTTTGTATGAATGATATTATGTATTTAAATTACTGTTTTGATTTCGACACATCCTATGTATAACCTGTATATACAAACATGATATGTTATAGGAGAGCATCTCGAAGATTATATCGATGGAGACCGCAAGTAATTGTGTGTTTATACTTTATGAGAAAACGGTGAAGAAGGTACTTTTCTCCATATATTTTTAAATCCCCTACAGAAGTAAGTATGTAGACAACAAAAATGCAAAAGATATAATATTATAATCACGTAAGTGCCACAAACGTGCTTATACATAGGGAATGTCAATTTATAGACAATCTTCGTACAGTAAATGAATTGGTCTTTACAATAATGTATCAATTTCGACCAATAAATAACAGATTACTAGAAGATAGTAAGTTTACAAGTAGAGGAATATGCAAAATGTATATTAAAAAATAATATATTATACAAATATTAAAGTAAAAATATTTTTTTCTAACCTGGAGGACTTTCTATATGTAGCATGCCGGGCAAGTATTCTGTGGTAGACGGTTGTCTTACTAATCCTTTATCTGTGTTGAGAAGAAAAAAACATATGACATTTCATTTATAGCACATACAGATATTAATCGAGTGAACTTTTACAAACCTGTTCACGGTATCGAGTTATGGCACCTAAAAATATTCAGAGCAGCCATAAACTGAGCTATGAGAACAGACTGTGATGACTATAGAGCATGCATTGACAATGGTTAGTCAACAATGAGGAAATATTTCATCATACTGAGGTAATATTGTACCTGCTCTTGGGGCCAAATACATTCTAGCATCCTCTAAAGTTGATGAACATCATTTATAGAGCTTAAGAAAAGATCCGGAACAGTGCAAGAGATTGTCTAATGAAAGACCAACAAAAACAGGCTCCACGCAGGAAGTTCAATTCAGTATATGTAAACATATATTGATTAAGATATGTAATATGATAAAACTAACACAAGACGAGTTAATTTTTTTAAAGAGTTTTATTACCTTTATAATGTCCTTCATCCATTGAAATAAGGGTAAACGGATCTGTAGATGATAAATGATCATTTGCTGAACGTTCAGGGTTTTCTTCTGAGAGCGCTACATTTGACAGGCCTTCATCCTGTGACGGCTGAGACCATTCTGTCGGTGAATTGGGTCCGCTACCAGGCGTTGTTATGGGAGCTGCAGAACCAGGTTTTACAGACGCTGCCCTGTAAAAATATACATCCAAAATCTTTTAGAAATTATTATTTATGAAAACGGTTGTGTTAGGATATAAATATAAAACTTACAGTGTATATACTGAACCATGCTCTTTACCTGAACATTCGGATAAAAAAATCAATACATAATTTACACTTTACTAAAGATATATACTTTGTAATTGAAGAGAATTTTATGCGCTTTTGGTAATAATAAATAAAACTTTCATGTTAAATTTGGGTATTGTTACAATACAAAGTAAAAATCAAATGCTAAATCTCACATATTCAATAGATGGCTTCTTACAGTGCTACTTTATGATTAGGAATCATGGCACCTAAAAAAAGCTTAAGACAACCATACACTAACTTCAACTGAAATTTTCATTTGAAATGATGAGATAAGAAAACGGATCATGCAGCTACTCATTATAAGACTGAACCTTCGATGGTAGATCTAGCTCGGCCTCATGTTGCGGATGCTTCAAGAAAGTCTCAATTTAACCCGCCAAATTTTTAAGCTAATGGAGCGGAAAAAGAATGCATAGAAGCAAATAAGTACTTGTTTTTTTTACATTTATATTTCTTTTATATCATTTTATGATTTTAGTAATAGTTTTTTGTTGTTTTGTCAACAACTAAAAAATAAAGTTTAATGAAATATACCTGAAATCATTTATGGATGGCTGAAAGACTGGAAATGGTATGGTTTCTGAAGAGGTGCCACATTGGCAATCTTTGGCAAGTTCTGTGTAGAATTCAAAATTCGCCCACCGCACAGTGTACGGATCATCCCGAGATCCCTTTGTTCGGCCACAATTGCAGGCGGCCACGTATCGTACCCCACTTGAATGGACATCTTCCGAGTCTAAGCTAAAAATGAAAACAATATCTATTGTCGAACACGGTGGTTAAATGGCAAGCTCAATTAATTTTGTACAGTAGATCAGTAGCTGTATAAAATTTTTTTTATAATTCAAAGAATGCAGAACCGGATGCCTTCCCAGGAGTTTGTTAAATGATTGGATGACGACCAATTCTAATGTTAAAACAATGTATATAAATATAAATAAGATATGGTTGTTGAGAGATTAGCATGTGCACTTCGGAGCCAGAGATTGCAGGTTTGATTCCCACAGCTGCTGGATTTTTAGAAATCCAAAGATGCACGACTGGATTGAGCAATTGGCTGTCATTTCTGAGTGAGAATAAAATGTACAATGTACCTATGCTTTGGTTTGATGCATGGATTTCCTGTAAGACTAGTTTTCTCGCAAAGCCTTCTAGACTCCCAAATTTTATTGCAGATTTCTTCAAGTTGGCCTCTGTACCAGTCTGACAGTGGTCCTGGAGCCACAGAACTAAATACACTTACGGCAACCGCAACCTAAAAAATACAGAAACAGATATTTATGGGTAACCAATTTAAATAATATATCGGTTTTTTAGTAATTTATAAGGTAGAAATTCTGTTTAAATTATATTTAAAACATTAATATTTAAATTGATTGTAGCATCTGTAGTAAGTGAGATCTGTTTTAATAAGGTTATAATAGATTAATCACAATATAGTTTATTCATATAAGAATCATGTAAATTTTGGTATACGCCAATCGATGTATTATGGATCTATTCTTAAAATGCACCTGGAAAATATCTTTACACTACAATGTATACCCATATAATGGGTTTAGAGACATAAAATATACAACAAAGGCCAAAGATATTATTATTATTGTCTATGATGGATTATATTAAAGAAAATAAAAAAAAGTTATGTGAACTAACCCTTTGTGAATGGTGTTGAGTGGAATAATGTGACGGCAACCCTTCCATGTAAGTGGCTTGCGCAAGCGGCAATACTTTAGCACATCTCCCCTGAGAGAACATTGTATCTATGGATAGAGAGTCCCATAGATTAGTCCAAGAATGTTCAGAATTTGGAGAAAAAAAATAATCAATTAGGATAGTGGCCACTTTTCGCCATGTGGGCACACTCGGTACCTAAAACAAATTACATTTTTGTGTTTAATATGTATATGTTGTTGATTCAAGTATCCCTAAGCCGTAATGGTTTTACTGTCAGTAATTATGTTTTTATTTTTATCAATAAGTACCAGTGCGTGCAGAGTGTAATATTTGCCAATGCCTCATATAGCTTATAGATAAGAAATTACAATTCTCTATATATTGTGTTTGTTGTTTATATCATGTCCGCTTCAAAAGTAAAGCATATAGATGTCAACGGTGTGAATATGACCACTTTAGGAATGGAAAATATATGGATCAAGACAATACAAGAGAGTATATTTATATTGATCAGTTTTATATTTATATATTGTTCTGTGAGTTTAGTTAGCTATTTTGAGTGGATAATAGTCAAATATCATAACATAAACGGTAGATAAAAATTTTGAAAAAAATGTTAGACAAACTTTTTCAAATGAATTCAAATATTGTACAATTTGGACAATCTATAATTGAAATGATTTCATTTCAAAAAGTAATACCATGTACCTTTAGTCAATTTTACTGATAACATTCTGTTTTATTCGTAAGGAATTTGTGTATTTGAGCATGTAAGTATTTTAATTCCAAGAAAAATTACCTCAAAGAATGATGAACTCATTGCAAATTTTCCTACATTGTCATCGAAACCAGATGAAAAAGCTAAATCCAGATGGGTTTGTAAAAATTGGTTGAAAGTCTCCCTTTTCGAAGTTTCCATCCCCCATTCTGGCATTCCTCCATTTCCTTCACAAGCTTCTACCAGAGATCTTACCATGTCTGATAATTCATTTCCAGGAGGAATATCACCAGAGTTAACATAGACAAACTCTTCATTGTTTGGGATTGCAAAAAGAGAATTTGAACTGAAACAAATTAATTCCTTAATTATTATGTCAATATAATAGCTATTCTTTGAGAATTTAAAGTAAAATGAGATTTTTTGAGTTGGAGATGAGACAGCTCTTCAAAAAATGGGGGTGGATGCAACACTTCTGCACCACAATAGTGAACGCAGCAAAGCAGGTGAAACATTTCACTGGCCTGATTTGGTAAACTTCTGTAGAACTTCATCAAAAAATCTGGAGAATTAAACGAAGAAAAGGCTGATTTTCACTCCTTGGAACAACCACACAAATCAATCCTTTAGCATACTTGAGTGTGTGACAAAAAGTTTTGAGTAATGACTTTTGAGACATTTTGCAGATTACATGCAGTTGTTTTACATACCTTATATTCGTAATAACCCTTGCTTTTCTCAGAATGTTATATATTTGATCTTCTAAGCTGTGTTCTAATACTTTAATTTGTGATGTTTCAGCTTTATAGAACTGTCTTGGACACGTGTCAAAGTAAAATAGAACTCTAGGACAACATGGCCTTCCTTGATTCACCCAGTCTTGTCCAACTAGAGAATTAATTAAATCTCCGATCTTCGGTTGCAATTCAATTCTGAAATGAGTAAAATATAATTTCCAGTCAGTTACAGCCAGTTCAGTTAAGAGTGTAGCATATATAAATTTAAGTTAGCCTTTGTTCTAAATAAACTACATTATTTTAAATAAATTTAGGATGTCAATTAACTGATTTTTTTAATATACTTCTATTATATTGTCGCAGAAATATAAATTTAGAATTTACTAATGATGTAGAATAATAGAGACTAAATTTTCTTTTCAGTTGGCTATCATAGGTGAGATTAAAAAATATATAAAACATGAGAAATATCATATTTTAAGCATAAATATATTTTATAGATTCATCATTACCTAATTGTATCTATTGATTTGAATAGATTTATATAGCCCAAATCGAATACAGCTGTGGGACTTGAGAGCACAATAACATGGCAGAGATGAAACATTAATAATAATGATATAGACAAGTCAGTTGTCATATCTCCAATAGCAACTAAGAAGTCTCCAGCTTTCCTAGCAGCTTTCACCCCATCGGAACCTCCCCACTTTTTGTCATTCTCTTTCCCCAGATTGTCCACGTATTTTAGAAGATGTTTTGTATCAAACATACTTGATAGATGCAAGTATAATACACTCTGAGATTCATTCCAGAAGCACTCGATTTCACACTAAAATTCAAACAGTAAACGTTGAAAGTTAATTGAGATTTTAGAATACATGAGCGCTATCTTTATCAAGGCAAACATTCATTTGATTTATTTCAATTTTACTTAAGAAGCCTTCCATAATAGTGAGACACCTCTTGGGTACCAACACAGAATTGTACAATGGGGATATCTTTAATGGCAACTGTATATTGTCTTCACATTATTTTGCAATGAATCCTTGAATAGATCTAAGTAAGTAATTTACTTTGACACGTGACATTCTGTCCACGCGTTTTCGTGAGTTCAAAAAATTTAACTGAAAGTCCGATTTCGCGTGATATGAATGATTTATGACAAGCTCTGTGTCGTGCGCATGCGCTACTTGAAACATCGAACTATGCAAGCGTATAGGTGAAAAGTGGTGCCAACTCGATCATGCAGTTGCGAAAAGTTTTGTGACTAGCTTGATTAGATCTTCTAAAATAGCAATTTACCAAATTATATTTCAGTTGAAGTGGAGCTGGCATGTATTATTAAGAAATTCGTAAATCAGTTGCGGGATATGAAGCGCTATATTTTGTTACCATTTCATGCAATTTACGAGTTGCCATGGTATTAGTTTACAGTTTTCAAAATAGTTTTTCACTAAATTACTGATTCATCATAGTTCGATATGAGTTTAATTCAAAAAATACGAGCTCATTTGATCATTTCTATCGACTGAATTTAAAGCGGCTGTGTTTCATAACTTTAGGATAAATAAAAAAAAAACTTAACAAAAAAATATATATCGAAGCATAACCTCATCGCCGGTAAATTCACATTGCAGAGATTTGGTTTTGGTAGCACGATTATATGGAGATTTTCCAACAATTCCAACAACAATTATTTTTTCATCGTCTGAAAACTCGGGAATATCATTCAAACGAAATGACTTCATTTTTATGTTATTGCACCTATCACTAAACCGAATATTGCAGCCACAGCTGTCATGTTAGTGTCAAATCAAAATACTACGATTTGTCACATTTATATACCGCAATGAAAAAAAAGTTTCCTCACTTGATTTAGTATTATGTATTTTGTGCTGACACATTTTGTAAAAGTAATGGTTTTAAAGAGTTAATACATATGAATTAATTTATTATGCACATATAAGCCAAAAGACATCACATAACAGTAACTTAAAATATGTTCTCAAAAATTTTTGGTTGGTCAATTAATTAAATAAACGTTCATCCTTTAGAATGGTAACACTGAATCATAATAGCGTTACCAGTTTACCTTGGTTTGGTAAATTTGACATCTTGACGATACGGGATGCAAATAATGTCTGTGACATCGACTAATTGAAGACGAAAAATTATAATCAGTGAGGTCTAAATCTTTAATTATGCTATGAATGTCGTATTAGTTGTTTAGGGATTGATTTCTAGTTGTTACAGAAGTAGACAAAATATGTGACTCGTTGAATTGAAAGCTGTTCAATATTATTGTTGTTTTACATCTGCTCTGTTGTTTTTCATCATATTTTTTTTAATCGTGCCAGTGTTATCACATAATCTACTATCTGAAGCGGTAAATATGACGGATTGTTTAGTATGTGTACTCTTCGTGAATGATAAAACTGTTTTCGCGTGAATGACCTTCTGATCTTATTTTCTACACATTTTGCAAGTACACAATCAAGTTTTACTTGTCAACGGATAACTGCTGACTTCGCACTTAAAGAGAAATTGCAACGAAAAATTCGTGGTGCGTCACATGCAAGCTTAACTTCAGTAATATAGCTTGTGTTGTCCATTATTATCTATTGTGAAATAATAACATACTTCACATGTGGCTTGACTTCATATACATTTACTTCATAAAAAGTGTACTTTCATAAATCTGATATCAGAACAGTCATGTTATTCTATGTCAGTTACTATTTCTTCATTATCTTGCATACGAGAATGAATGGTGTATTTCAGTTGGTCAGTTAAGTTAGTCACGATACTTTTCGCAAATACATGATTAAGTTGGCAACAGTACTCACATACACTTGTACAGTTTGACGTTTCAACGTCAGTTGTTAATACAGCAGTCCTGCATTTTTGGATTTTTAAAAATTTGCCAAATGTGGAAATTGAACGCGCATTTCCTGATTACGAGGCCCTCGCGCTAACCTCTACACTACTGGAGAGACCTCATAATTAGTAATAGTTAATAATTTGCTGGTGATTTTTGCTTTAAAGGTATTGCCTAATTATTAATATATTTCTTTCAAACCTTGATAAATCGTAATTAATAATCATTAACAAACAAATTAAGAAATAACATTGACTGATTCAAACTGTTAAATGCCAAACTGTATTTACATGTCAAAAATCTAACACTGCCCACTTACATTATTTATCAACTAAATGTCAGGAACCCTTAAATAACCTAAGATTTTTCATAGAACTATTTGTTGTGCTAAAATTTTTAAGTTGGTGTATAATTTTTTTTTATAACGGTCTCAAATTATAATTTATTCAATACATGGTTATTTAATGTTCAGCCAATTCGGAGTCTGTATTCTTTCATATAGATCACACCCAGTATATTGAGCGATTGGTTGGCAGCTAATCCTCTAGAAAAACAATCTGAGATACCCATCAGGGGCTTTCAGATATTGCCATGTTGACAATAGTTGTGTTTACTTCCAGACACCAAAATGCCTCTAATTGACGGAGTAGGAGACGAGGTGACGCAGTTCTTCATACTGGTGGCATGTGGCGTAGTTGCTCTTTTGGCATGGTGGTCCACCGGCATGCGACAGGATCGCTTCCGGACAGTCTTTATCATGGAAAGAAGTGTCAGGAGACTTTACAGATTCATTCCAGGCCATGCTATTGGTATGAAGCTTGCAACTCATTCATTGATTATGATTTTTGTCTAGCTCTGTGATGAAAATTTAATTAAAATTCAAAACGTTCAGACCTTATGTCCATAAATGATGCGTTTCTGCGTAGGTAGTAATTTTTTTTGGAATCCTGCTACCAATTGCTTATAGGTGAGTTGGTTGTAGATTTGTTATAAAATTTACAGTTTTGCCTATTCTGTGTATTAGTAAGATTTATCCATTTAATGCATTAGTTTTGGCAGAATTCTCAAAATACACTAAAAAAAATACAGAATTTGATTTAATGATATTCACTACAAAGAGTTCTATTCATCTCTTGCACGTTTTTTGTTGTGTGTTATACAAGGTATTACTTTGTCATGAGCGATAAAATTTCATGATATTTCAAGTTAAGATTTTGTACTTCAAGCAATCGGCATTTACGATTAAATATTTTTTTATCTATGGCTATAAGGTGATTTTTTTTTCATTTAGATCGTGCGAGAAATCAACCTGTGGTTACAAATACACCTATAATTAGAAACATCAACGTTGAAGCAGTACCGTTAAATGACTCAGGTATTATTTATATTTTACAGTTGATCCTCGATTCACCATTATCAGGATATGGCTTTTTTATTTTTGTTCCTACACTACAACATGTTAAATCTGTACTATAAACAAATAAGGTGGAGATCGCTTAACATGAAGCCGAGCGAACCGAAACATTTTTTCATATTAAAAGAATTTCACAGTGACAGCTTAAAAGTCACATGTAAAAAAAACTCATCAAAGTTTTCTATATCTCAAAATTTAATTAAATTGATTTCCTATTAAAGTGAACACTTAAAGTATATACTTTGTCAAATACATCAAACTAGGTACACTATTGACACTTAAAATAACTAAGATGAGGGGTATATTTCCAAAGTGAACTTATTACACCATGCCAACATTTAAAGGAGAAGATTTTGAACAATTATTTTTTGTATGAAATAAGTGGTATGGCATTCTTTTCAATGTTTATTTATGTTTTTCCTGCTGATTTACTTGCTGTATGGGTATTCTGGAAATACACCCCTCATATATTGAATAAAAAAATGTTTTTGTTTTCAAATAGGTAAGTAATTTTTGTTCGTTCAAATGCAAAAACATTCAAAAAAAATTGCAGGACTAGTGGAAAAAAAAGGATAAGAAAACCTGGGTGATGATGCGGCTACCGACAATTGATACATTTTGTTCATCTGAGATGCGAAATCTTTTCATGTTAAGCGATTTTATTTTATGTTAACACATAGCGGGCCGCAGTATTTCGCGCTAAGCGTCGGCTGGAGTCCGGCGTATTTTGCAAAAATTTACTAGAAAAAACACGCCTTCCGTAAAAAAAATGTAATTGTAAAGTTAGTCAACAATTTCAAATAAAATTTGACATGTGTCTTCCAAAGGGTACACTGCATAGATATTTGTAAATATAATTGGTTTCCAATCTGTGGAGTGTGTACCAGCGTGATAAAATACAAAAAATATAACACAAATATTAAGAACCACTAACTTTGGTGTCAAGTTCATACTAATTTAATGGGTCAGTTATAAAAAATGTCTATATAATTTATCATCAAGCGACCATAATTGACAAAATTTGTCACCAAGCGATCTTCGCTGTCGCTGTCGCTTAGCGATCGCTGACAGAATCGTCTCACACATTATCATTCAAAAGTCCTGTGATTTTTGCCAGTGATGTATGAGTACATTTATTGTTTTATAAATATATTTTTGTAAATAATACTTTATAAA
>JAGVSQ010015325.1:0-10203 GCA_022683975.1 Rhyacophila evoluta
CCAAGTTCGAAACAAAAAGGGACCCGGACAACGCCGGGTACTGATCAGCTAGTATATCATAAATTTGGATCATGTTGTATTCAGCTTAAAATAAAGGTGATGAATTACTTTCATTTACCGTCGATTCTGTGAAACGCTTACGTAAAAGTTATGTATATCCGTACTTTTATTGCAAATAATTTATTATTTCACATCTATCACCATAGAACGGGTGCGTATTATTGAAATGAATAACACCATGAATTATTGAATTACTTCTAAATGGATATTTTCAGTATTCAGTAAATTAATAAAGGACGCGAAATATTTCTCATTTTAAGCAAATTCGTTTCATTTCCACCAGTAATTTATTCTGATTGTGAATACGTGTTTTGCCCTTTACGTGCATCTTCTATAATAATTCATTTTACCTTAATGATTTCATTGTAGTTACACAATTTGCCGTTGGTGGAATTTGAGATCGCTTTAATAAATTCATTCCGCTTTTTTGTGTCCGGTTTTTACCAAAAAAATCCTATTCGTATTTAAATAATGTTAAAAAGATTTTAAAACTCCGCCTTTCCAACGACAAGTAACTCTTTAAAATATAACTCTCGCAGTTACCGCAAAAATCGTTTATAAAAGATAAATTATACTTTCAAAAATATCTTGGTTAATATTATTCACAAAAGGTAAATTAATCAAATTGTTTTTTGAAGATTGGATGAATGAGTCAAACATTAAATATCTCAATCAACTAAAGTAAAAAAATATTATTTTTATTTGTACATCATACTACAACTTATTGCATTCCTATTTCTTAGTAATAACTAATTTTATACGTTTATACTAATTACACTAGACAGTAACATCAACTGATATCAACCTATTTGGTTCTACCGTTTCTTCCAACCAAATATTTTATACAGTTTAATGCATACACTACATCGACGGAATAATCAATTCATTTTTTTATAAAAATATAATATAAATTTAAATATTTACGAAACAAATAATAGTTTAAATATACATAAAACTTTTAAAAATACAAAACGGATTGAATTACAATATTTTCTACAGTCTCCTACTTATTTCATTCACTTTTTTAGTAAAAAAATTCTAATTTACAATATTGGCTAAAAAATACTATATTTTTTAATCTATATGAATAGAAAGTAACGAATACTTTTTTATGGAACGTGGGGTAATACACGTATCATCAGAAAACTTACATTCTAGTATGAATATATTTCCTATTATCACCATTTATGTTTAATCGTAGCTGTTCTGTAAATAAATCCTAAAAAGCAGGCACTTTCAAGTTGATATTAAAGGATTCAGTAAACTAATAAGCCTTTGGTTTACTTGAAAAATTAAAACGTCTAAAAGCTCATAATCAAACTAAAAATGTCTAATAATTTATCGGTTGAAATCAAATTGCCTCATTATTTACGCAATACATAGGTTTGATTTCATTTGATCAATTTAATTTTAAATATTGGCAGTGTAACACAGGGATGTATAATATAGGAATTAATCAAATATCCTTTCGTTTTTTTTAATAGATACTTCTTCTAAATCCAAATGTATAAAGCATATATTTTTCACAACATCCGTAGCTTTATCCTTCTCTAATACTCTAATTATTATTGAGTCCTTTTTCCTGTTACTTAAGCAGCTTTCTTATTTAGATTTACTCGAAATAAGCCTATAAGCAGAACTCTCAAAACTTCCTATATACGGAAAACCTGTTAAACTTAGTTAAGATTTTGGAAACGATCTCTTATAAACAACGTGACTGTAATTCGTAAATTTCGTTTAACGTTACGTTCTTTCATGCCAACTCCTAAACTCAAAATAAATAAGCCAAAAAATGTTTCGCGTGCAATTACTACTATTATTTCGTTAGTCATCTAATTTTATCTAAAATATTTATTTATCAAAACAACTTTATAAAACATAACTCAAATATCTAGAAAGATACGCTTTTTGCTCAATATGTTCCTCCCATTCTATTAATATATTTAAAAACACTAATTAAAGGTTACGATGTTTTAAAAATACAATTTTTTTGAAGAACAATAATAAATAAATGAAATTTCTGTTAGAATAACTGACATAAAATCATGTGTATGTGAAAAGTGATTCGTTTTTTAAAATTTCTCTTTTAAACTAAAACTTTATGCCTGTACTAGTTTTCTTACGTTAATTCGCCCAAGATAGATTTAAACTCATCGTTTATTCATATTGTTTTTACAAATGTATGTCAATAGACGACCATATACAATATTTTTAGTGTGTTATTAACTATCGGCGAAGGTAAATAATTTTAATGGATCCTGTGATTTTAATACTCCCATATAAAGTAACCCAATACGAGAAGCTCTCATTTGTAAAATCTAAGCCTCTGCATACATCTATATGCATCAATTTTGGGGCGCACTCGATGAAAAATATGAGTAAAAGTTTAAAATAATACGTTTGACTAAAAAATGGCAGTCAAAATAACATAAAAATACATTGCTACTATTCCCCGTTTAACAGAAGTTTTTGTAGCAGACAAATACACACACATATTTTCTGTTTTACAGAATAGATATTTATAATGTTATATTAACGTATTTTCTTTAATAGCGATTAAACTACTCCATTATTTCCACATAACAGTTTAAATTTTTTCTATATTATTTCATGCGAGTAGTTTTGATAATTTTACTCTTGTAAATAGTTTATAGGCCGGTTTTAGACGTATAATATTCTCAAACATAATTTAATTAGACTGAAAATATATACCCATTTCAGGTACAATATGTGTAATGTATCAGGTGTAATGTATATAATATTTGTGGCTTATTTTTTAACATCGTATGTCTTAAATGTAATAATCTTTTTGCTACATTCTTCATAATGTCAAAACTGAATTATACTGCCTTATTCGTTGTTTTATGTGTGGTATTAAATTTTCCATTTCAATAGATTAGAACGCCAAACTTGGTGTACGGAAATGGGAACAATTGGCGCTATAAGAAAAGAAACAAAGACGCTCGCTTCAAAATAAATCATAAAACCGACAAATAATTAATTCGTACGTGATTCGAGCTTTACTGCGAAACAATGATTTTAATTATAAAAAGCTCTATTGAATACCGTCCTATAAAATAGATACAATATTCTTGAACCTCTTACAAGCGGTTCTTAATAATTCACATTTTATATAAACAGAGAGGCATCCGTATTTCTTGTTTTAATATTAATCATAATTACAAAGACACAAATTAATTTGATTAAAACATATACGAATGTTTTGAATTTTGTGGGCTGTATAAATCTTATTATCACATATTTCTGTTGTGTTATTAAACTACTCCCTAACGTATTTTGATATCATTAGCCATATCGGATGCTTACTTCATTATTGGCTGTCTTGAAAAAACTTTTAAAAAAATATTCTAAAATACGATCAGAAACATTGCAAACATATATCCCATATCTAGTCCTGTGTTTATATAAATGGTATATTCCTATTTTCTCGTGTGTATATATCCTTCATATATATCTATAACTATCTTTATCTTATATATAATATACTGTTACACATAAAATATATTTTCTGTATGTCTCTCTGTCAGACAAACTTTCCACATAGAGTAGCGACGTGATATTTTATTTGCATACGTTATTTTGACTGGCATGTCTATGTTACCTGTCTTATTTTCAACTTACAATATTCTTTCTACCGTCTCCAAAATTGGAGCACATGGATCTTTGTAATATAAAGATATGTCTTGTCGGTTGTCAACCGGTCGTTCAACCCATTTGCCAGAACTTTACTCAATCCAACATTTAACATTACTTTAAATTCATGGACATATGTGTTACATAATATACGAGTCACAGTAATATTTTCTTCAACATCCAGCGACAGCAGAAGATCTCTCAACATTATTTGTCATCACCGATGGTTCATAAGAAACCAATTGTTTTATATACGGAAGTAATGAGGTAATTTTTTTACAAAAGAATAAATACAATTGATTGTAATTTATAAAATAATGAGTTTGAATCTATCCCGGACGAAACCAGTTAAAACAAATTTAGTATAATATACATCGTCAAAAATATCTTGGAGTAAAAAAAAAATAGTTATTTTTTATCATTATTTTTTAGCTTTTTCTAAAACTCTGAAGAAATTACTTCTGATACAAAAGTTAATACTCAAGAGCTTTACTACGAAACTTTCTTGGTGTATTTATTTTTCTTTTTACTTTGTTGAACTTTCATTCAATTTCTCACGTTCCAATTATATTAAACATATTATTATCAATTTCAGACTAAGAATTTCCTATGATCAATCTTAGACTTTGATTATCGCGCACCGAAGAGATGTGTGCAGTCACTCATAAATGAATTCATCGCATGCAATGTTACGCCGCAAATGCACACTGGAATGTAGGAATTTGCTCCAATAAGCCAGTGCCTATCCCATCTTATCACCATGATAGTGATTTAATATATTATACATGTATATATTTTTTTTAAACCATAATTGCACCAAAAGTGTAATATGTGGATCTACAGTGTAAAGATGTTCACTTTTAAAGTGGAATACAGATTATTTTTCAAGAGAATTATTTATCAGACAATTAGTCTTACCCAATAAACATCCAGTCTTGCATTTGAAGATTTAAAAAAAATCGATATATGTGTAAATCAAACCCGTATTTCTTGGATTAGAAAACCTGCACACTTATCTCTGTGTTACCGAGGAGACATTACACTACAACCTTCAATACTCGGTTTTTATGTGATAGATTCAAACATACCATTGATTAAAATCATTTGTATTTATTCTGTTTGTACTTGGCTATAAACAATATATTTAGTCTCTTGTTGATCACTGTTGATAATGTTAAACAAAACATAGTTGACCTAAAATAGCAGTTAAATTAATATTTGATGATTTATTATATGTATCTATAACATACATTATTGAGAATCAAAACACAAATAACTAACGTAGAAAACTCTGTTACCTGCAGTGAAGTTAAAAAAATAAATTCAATTTTGTATTAAAGTTAATCGAAAATAAAATCATATACTGCTAGCGGTGAAAAAAATCTCTCTTTAGGTTTGAAAGATATCGCAAACAGGAGCTTTAGCCAAATCTTTCACAAAGAATCATTCATAAACGTTTCAAAAAATAATAAATTACAACTTTTTCCAAGCTTTCATGGCAGATATGAAAACTTTTATCAATAGTTCTTGCAAATGCTGTACCAACCAATATAGGCAGCTTAAGCAAACGCAACCCTTTTTCAATGCTTAACTGGATGAAAATATGAGCGTAATAACTTAAATGGATGAATAACAGCCAATCCTTTTAAACATAGTTAAATGTTTACTTTGACTTGAAAATTAAGGTGATAATTTGTAAAAATCTTATAATTATAACTCAATAATACATGATTTACTAAGTTTTAAAGTTTATTTTATCCAAAAGTGGATATGCATTACGTAAAGATGATCACTCAAGAATGTGATTATTTAGATCTATAAATTATGAAGACTTATCTTCACTTGATATTTTTAGACTTTTATACTCCATTTTATCATCTTAAATTTTAATTCTCTTGGCATCTGCGAGATTTAAGCTCTCAGTTATCGCACAATAACTACTAGGCCACATTTTGATAAAATATCACTACCAATATTTGTTTAAATCAGTATTAAATATAACATAATATTATTTTGCATAAAAAATATTAACGCTTTGAAACTGAATGTATAATTCGAATTTATTTTTTATGTATTTTATAATGCTATTTAAAATTGATTCAATGTTATATTTTTTTGAACACACTGACAAGAATTTAAAAATAAATATAAGAACATATTTAATCTTTTATTTTTTTGGAGATTAATATACTTTTTCTGCTTGTATAAGTCTAAATGTTTCATACGTAGTATGAAAAATGGATTTACTAAATGCAATGATACATTTATTAGACTAGTACAATTTATTATTTCATATTATAAAATCTCGTAAACGTGACAATAATTTCAAAAATCCTTTTCTTCTTTCCGCTTTGTGGATAGGTCATAAAATAAATGACATCGTGGTCACGGAAATTAAAAGGAAAATGAGAAAAACGTCTAGTGCAATTCACATACTTCATTGCACGTGTAATGAAATTGTGATAAATGGACTTTTCAGTACCAAGCCAATAGTATTTATTGCTCTGTGTAGACATAAACTAAAAAATATCCAAAAATAAACTCGGGAACGGAAATAATATAATTTTTTGCGATCTTTTTTAACATCAACTTAATCTCATATCACGCACTTATTTTGATTTATTTAATACATACATTAAAATTCAGTTGCAGTGTTTTTCTCTAATACTATCATTTTATCATATGTGGTCAGTATATTATAATAGCACCATTCATTGCAGTGAATACACTGAACGTTTATTTATACAAACTAACAGATTGGACATGTTGAAAAAAATTCTTTGAGTTTTTAGGGTGCTGATAACAAAACAAAGACTAGGTTGATGAATTCTACCACGAGAGAAACATCTTCAAAATTGGTAGAAACTCGATTTACGAAACACAATATAAACCACTGGAAAAACAATACAAATGTAATTCACATGCTAAGAGTAATACAGTGAAACAATTTGGCATTTTTTCATCTGTAAAATATTAATTATATTTGAACAATTCTTCTGTCCTCGTAAACATAGAGAACGTAACTAAGTTTTGGAAATTTGATATTTTTTATATACATTTAATACATAATATTATTTAATATAAATTCATTCCATAAACTATATATTGAAATACGTCATTTGAACATTAGATTCTCGCTACGTATCACATATATATATATATATCAGTGTTATTACACTGATATTGCTAGATGAATTATATTTAATTTATATTTAAAAATATGTATAATGTAATAAAAGAAGTAAAATAAATTGAATCTGATATAAATTATTATAGGATAACTTAAGACGGAGGGCGATTTTGTAAGAATTTCCCAGGGCCCATTTGCTATGGAATGAAATGAAAGGCCAAGAATTTCATTATGACTTTTACTAGATGTTATTTTGTACACGCCTTGCACTGTTATATCTTTTTTGTACAATGCCAGACAACTGGTTGTCAACTTTTGTAAGACGTTAACAGATTACGTAATGTTGTGTGTTAAATTATGGTAAATTCCCATAAAAACATACGAAAAATAAAATTTACATATGAAACTTTTTGACATTCACAGTGATATCTTATTTAATGTAAATTTTGTCATTTATAATAATTTGAGTTACCAAAATTTATTTCATACATTGCATTTTATGAAGATATAAATTTTTACACTGCTATTTTCTTGGTATACATGCTTAAGGAATAAAAATGTAATTCGAAGTGTTTCACGGGAATCATTTATCAGCTTATTATTCAATCCATTGGATATCCAGCGCTGCGTATACGGATTTTTAATCATACATCGATTCATTAACGACTGTAGAGTGTAGGGAAACAGGTTTTATGCGGAATAAATCTAAAATCAAACTAAATAAGACTTCTCCAATTCACAGGACACTACATGTATTGCAGCAATCTCTACAATGAAATAAAACTATGTCAGTGATATAGACCTCATTGAGAAACCCCTAAAAACATAAGGCAATTCATTGCTTACATCGAATAACTGTAGAATCAAAAAAAAATCTGATTCTACCTAACCTAATTAGGTTATTTACCAAAAGCAGAAAAACTTACGCTCGTCTCGACCGTTAAGACATAATTTCACAATATATTTGTAGCTAAGATTTCGAATTGTAATGAAAACATTTTTTAATAATTTGTTAAAGAAAACAAAATAGAATTTTCATTATTATTTTTTTCTTACTAATAAATAAAATAGGGTCACATAAATCAAACGTAATGTTGCTTTTATGTCATAAACCATTTCACAATATTTTTAACTCGTTTTATTTTTATTTCATCATCGCCTTTTTTATTTGCGCATTAAACATTGTCGATGACACCGAAAACAACTTTAACGTAAATAATACTCTTATATTTTTATTTCAGTCAGATGACTTCGACGAATTGAAATGAACTGTGTTAAATGTATTTTTTATTCGAATAATCAAATTATATTATCAGACAAAATAAAGCTTTACGTAAACAAATTGGGCACAGTATATAATATGATAATTCTAAATATTTAAGCAATCCAAAACATTTTAAAAACTTTCAAAACTATCAGCCCCAGAAATGTCTTTAGCATGATTAATTTCATAATATTTTCAAATAAAAAAGTTTTTACTTGGAAAAAAATTGAAACAAAATATTTTTCAGTCAATAAAATAAATTTGAATTTGATTACGCAATACGTTTTTATATTTTTTCATTTCCACGTTAAAAACGAAATATTTTAAAACTATGATTTCCGAAATATGAATATCTACAATTTGAAGACTTTTCTTGATATTGTTTGTGCAAAAATTCGTTATCAGACAATCGCTTAACCATAACCTTTAAATAATAAAAAAACATTAGCAGATTTAAGATTTAAATTTCCACATCTGGCATTGAAGCAAGTATTCTTAGCTCTCAGCTACCAAATATTATGGTTGAGAGTTTTTGGGGTGAATGATTTTTAATATTCTCTGAGAAGATAACACCGGAAGTTGAAGCTTAGCTATCAAATAATTTTAATGTTATCAAATAAAATTTAAGATAATACCCGGAAGTGTTGCCAAAATGAGAAAGTTTAAGAATGCAAACAGTTCTAGTCCATAATCTATATACGAAATCTGCAGGTGAAGTCAGGAATTGTTTAAGTGTTTGTGAAAGTTGTACAGCTCCCGCGCGCCTACGCAGCTACTGTGCCATTTGGTATTAACGGTAGAGCTCTAATGTCAGGATACGTGACAGAAATAATGTTACAGGTAACACGTAACTTACTCCTTTTTGTGTGAGGGCTCCAAAAGGATGATTCGATAGTGAAGAGGAATTAAATTAAGAATTCTCTGGAAATTGCTGGACTCGGAAATACGTTCAGCTAACTCCAGTGGCACGAAATAATTAAATTTGACAATTTAAAATGACTTTTTTAAATACCAGTTAAGTTCAACATAAAACATTCAAAAATTCATCCATAATCAGCACTTCTTCCATATCCAATCTATAACTGGAGCATATAAACACCATACCAGCTTCAAGGATTTTTGCGTCCTCCTAGTACCCGTAACTCGACCGAATGCATTATTAACACTGATTCACACATTTCTTCATTAGATTATTTTTACTATCATCTCCGCCACAAAATTAGAGCATATGAATCTCAACAGTTTAAATATCACTACTCTTAAATGAAGTGTGTATTGGTTTCCGCTTTATTAAGACTCACTTAGACTTTGGACTGATTGAGTATCTGGTCCTGCATCTTTGAATATGCTTTAAAATCTTACAGCTGTCGAATTCCCTCCCTACCATGCACCCTTACCCATGGATATCGTAGATACGGAGAAGATGAAGATGTTAATAAATATCTCTTATGACTTTAAAATGATGCAAAATTACGTCATGTTATTTTATTAATTATTATGTGAAAAATCAATTCTATGTTTTTAAGCATAAGCTTTTTTTGTAAACTGACATTTAGGTATGGTAAAGATAAATGACATTATTTTCTCTTTATTTAGAGCGAAAATATTGATTTACTTAATTTGACTTTACATTATTTTAAGGCGGAATTATACTTTTACATTTTGCATGTAAAGTAACTTTTTATTTTATTGTTACTTATTTAACAATTTATTATCTGTTTTTCGATTAAAATGTAATATTTATCATAATATTAATCAAAAAATAAAATATCAAAACTATACGTGCGTCACTGCTTTATGATGATCATAGTAGTACAGAAAATGCTTTCAGAACTATTCTAGCTTAATTCTATTTGGCAAGCTTATCTGTACACTTTTTTATTTCAAGTAATAAACCTTTTATCAATCAATTTCTATTTGCGTAGCATATTGATTACTTTTCAATAAAAATATATTTAACTATAGAGCAGGACTTCCCAACCGGTGGGGCGTGCCCCCCCGGGGGGGGCGTAGAGATCTTTAGGGGGGCTTGAAGTGTTTGGATATTTTAATCTAATTACTACAAGAAATAATTAAAAATCAAGAACTGGACGAA
>JAGVSQ010015326.1:0-10202 GCA_022683975.1 Rhyacophila evoluta
CATGTGAGCAAATGTCATGTGAGCAAATGTCATGTGAGCAAATGTCATGGAACCGCTTGCTCACTTCCTGAACAATTAATTTCTTTTATTTACTATGCATATTGTGAAAAATGGCAGCATGCAAAAGCGTGTTATGGCTAAAGCTATAATTATTTATTTTTTGACTTTCGTGAAGAATCCGAATATTGAGGAAAGATTTGAGTAGCTCAGTGCTATATTAGGAATCGTTCCAGCAATGCTGAAATTCTCAGGGAAATTTATACTACGGATGCCACTGGAGAGCAAGTCCGTGGCGTGCTATGAAATAGAGACATGGCTGCATCAGGCCACACCATGTAAGGGGCAGCATAAGTAGCGAAATTAATATAAATACTCCAAACGCACGAATCATGCAAAGGTGGTGAAAATCTGAGTAGAAGCGATTTTTTTGAATTACGTAGCTGAAGTAGTTAAAGACTCACATCATGCTGAGAAAATCTACCACACAGCCCTGCTGGAAAGCATGAATTCTGCTTGCCTTTGTGTCCCAAAACACTGTCTGATATAATATACAGGGTGCATTTGGTCGAATTAAAAGATGCTGGCTTGACTTGGGAAAGTGCAAAACAATTAGCAATTGAAAAACAGGAGGAACACAGCCATTTATTCCATATTGTGCACAGATATGTTTAAAGAAAAAAATGTACCGTACACGTTGAGGATATTGGTCTAATAAACTTTAATTAAAACAGCTTTATTAATCTTGTAACATATTTTTTTATGTTATAGTATACAATAATATTAAATTCAGAATACTATAGATATTTTATAATTGCATTGAAAAATAGTGCTCATTATTTATTTTATAATTCTCAGGACTCGGGTTTGACTGTCATCAGATTGAACTTCAGATTTTTCGTGTCAGTGTTGAGATTGTGGAGACAGCCAGAAGAGAAGATTATTAATTATATAAGTGTTTAATACATTTACAGGGTGTATTGATACATTTATATCAATTAAAAAATGATAAATTTAACAGGCGCTCACCTCACTTGCCGATGACCAGAAGGAGAATTTATTCATTTTAATTAATTTACAAAATGTTTAAGTAATTTTAAGAGTGCATTACTAATGTATTTAATAGTTATTAATATCAAAATATGGAATCTTCTTTGTGCATGTATTCAACATAAGCCAATTATTAAATAGAAAATATTAAGTGTCAATCTAACAGTATAAATTAATCATTGCATGTAAGCATATATTGATGCATGGCAGATATTTCTGTGTTCTTTTATTGTGATAGACTTAGTTCCATATTTAACCGGTCGATAACTTATAATGGTACTTCTATGTGTTATATTAGTATAAATACGGCTAACAATACGTAAGAAGTTAAATAAAAAATAGAATGGATTGAAAAAATAAAATCATTCATAAATATCAAAAATTATTATTCTAGTTAAACGATCAATGTTTGTAACCAAATAATATCTTATCTATATTTAACTGCATATAAATATAATTGATTGTTTAAGTGTTTTCAAATGAATGTGATATATGTATACCGTATAGATTTCATATAATTTCTTGATGTTAACATATATAAGGATTCATAATTAATAAACTGATATTATGTTTCGGTTAATATTGCTGATACAATAGTACAGTATTTATAAACTCAAACAAATGGGAAATCGATAAATGTATTTATGAATATGCAGTTATCATATAAAGTTTTAGTCTAGAAATAACTATTTGTGAAATGTCATAAGTCATTGTTTTAGTTTTATTTAACACTGATCAATATGTTTATCACTAAATCCTAATGGCAAGGGTGATAAATAAAAACCGTTCTTTCTTTTATATGAAAATTAACAGTGTTGTTAATAAGCTGAAGTAACTAAAAGTAGTACTATAAAGTGACACTAGTAACATGAACTCTATGTTTGATGCTCCAGGTGATAAACCCTATTGGAGTTATTATAGTTAACACTTTTGATAATATATGAATAAGTATTAATAGAAGTGAGAAACTTGAAAATGATACTCGTGTGTTTAGGTAGAAGACCTCTGCCCAAAATTGACCAAGAATAAGCGTGTATGAATTTGAAACTGGCTATTTAAGCCTTATTGTTGCTTGATTAGGAAATACAGATTTAAGTGAATTTATGAATATGCCATTCCTACCTCAAACACTATATGTGTGTATATGTGGTAAAAAATTACAGTAATCCTTCAATTAATATATATAAACAATCCATCAAGTAATTTACTTCAGTAAAAACTGACCGTGATTGAAATCTCACATGAACGGCGCCATTGAAAGTTCAACACTTATTTTATTATTACTGTGATGGCTATTTTTATTACAGTTCTAGCTGATAGTGTTTACTGGCACTTAAATGGCATCATTTCTTTATCAGTGTGAATTGTAAGCATCAAACTAAACTGTATACTTATATTTATGTAAACTAAATCAACCTTCATTGAAGTGAGTTTATATTAAAAGAGATTACATGAATGCCAGGATTACTGTAATTGTATTGGACATTCCAAATAAAACAATTACAGTGTAAACATTTATTTTTATTTGTAGTCTTTAAAAAATGTATTTTCTTTTGACAATTTTACATACCAAAATAATGAAAGATATTGGCTTAAATCATGTAAATGACATGCTTAGTGAAATTATTATACCTCCTAACATGTATCAAAAGCAATGAGCATCTGCTGACATAAGATAACTAAAAAATATGTTTAAATTTTTGTCCACATTTTAATTTTATCGCTAATTTGATTTTAATACTTTCAAGATATCTGATAACCTATATTTCATTTGGATTTAATTACTTTTAATTCTTTAAATCTGATAATTGTTATATTCTATTCTAAAGTGTCAAACTTTTTTACTTTTGCATGGCTCATTTGTATATTAATTTTAAAATAACAAAAAATACATAACATGATGCTTTTATAAATGTCAATAAATTCTCAAACTCAATTTACTTCTTAAGAGACACATTGAATAAAAAATATTGCCACATGTATAATTCAGTGGGTAAATTCCCATGATGAGCCATACATTACTTTTATTGAGGTATATTAAGCTGTTGCTTATCAACATATATTGGTTGATTTAAAACCTTACACAATGAACTGATGTTTAAGTAGTCGATCTTATTTGAAATAACATAATCAATATTATAAAATTCACTCAGATCTGTAAAATGTAAGCCTTCAGAGACCATAGGTTAGAGAGAGAGACTTTATTACAATGTTAAGTAAAGGGAAGAAAAAATTTAAATTGATGATTATTATATTTTTATAAATATGATTAATGTGAGAAAAAGATTTAAAGCAAACCATTGCTCTACTGTCTGTATTATGTAACACTTAATTATATTATTCGTAATTTGGAAATAATGCATATTATACTTGTTTATATGTGTAGCATTTTTTATAAGAAAGCTTTATTAGATTGGATGGATAGCAATGTTTCTAATATTATAAAAATCTTACTTAATAGGTTTCTTTAATGTCATATTAGAATACGATATGTTAGGAGTAGATAAATTATTGTAGAATGTTATATTGAAGTATTAAAATCAATTACGCCAAATAATGTATTCTAATCAATTTGCCAAATCATACCAAAAACAAAACGAATTTATTGTTACAATAAAATTTCATTTTATAAATCTACTATGTACTATGCATATAAAAATATAGCGTAGCTACTGGGAAACTAAATATGAATATGTGTATGTATAAATTAAAATGATAAAAAGAAAATCGTTTTTATCTACTCGGATATATTTCAATTAATATAAAATGGATGTTAATAATTTTGCTATCATAAAATATCTTATCGTGCTTTATATAATAACTTTTAAGAAATTAATTGTACTTTTACAAAGGCATTAAAATGAATACTTAAAATTTCATTATGTTGTGATCTTCGTTTTGAATAAGTAACACATTATATGGGTATAAGATCAAATGTTTTTGTAACTAGGGAATATCAAAATGCAGATTATAGTATCTATATATATTATTATGCATAAATTATATCTCATTTTGGAGAATCCAAAATGAGAGAAAAACATCTTACATTATAATGATAATTTAACATATTACTTATTATTAACCTATTACTAACATTATACATTTACGTCTAAATAAATATAATGCATATACTATAAATGGTTTAAAATTATATCATATTAAAATGTATCTTGCATGTTTGTTCCAGAAATTCTTGTTATAATTTATGAAAAACTATTACACGAATTTAATATTATAGAGATGTCTATGATAAATTGATAATGTATGTATATTTTTTAATATCTAAAACTTACTACATATTTTCAATAGCAGTCATTTATTTTTACCAGCGTGATTCTAAGGTGCCAATAAACTACTCATTGATGCATACAAAGTATGCTACTTTTCTGTTTGATAAACATGAACAGAAGTATCTTCAGCACGATATTCAATAATGTCATGACCATTCATCTCAAAAATTTATGAAATCTGCACAAATCAACTTCCAGTTTAAAAGCACCTTACAAAGATGGATAATTTGGGGGAACCAATAGGAA
The DNA here is from genome assembly GCA_022683975.1 of Rhyacophila evoluta. Lineage (NCBI taxonomy): Eukaryota > Metazoa > Arthropoda > Insecta > Trichoptera > Rhyacophilidae > Rhyacophila > Rhyacophila evoluta. The sequence goes on from JAGVSQ010015326.1 coordinate 4,584, forward strand.
TATAAAAAACTTGACATCGATGCTGAAAGAAATATGTGCCCGTAATATTATTAGTGTTATTATATATATTATTATTAAATAAGTTACATTAAAAGAAAATTTAGATATGATACCTATAATATTATTAAAATTATACACTTCACCTTTTCACGTTGCAAACTCAGAACATCAGAGTCTGGCATTAGGTTGAGCCATTTCCAACGGTTTAATGCCACATCTTAGTACTCCGTCCATATTGATCCTGCAACACATCAATCATTCTTGAAGTACAGCTGCAGGATGTAGGAGGGTCTACCACATTGACGAGTTCCATGATATTGGACCATAAGGAAATATCTCATGCTCTAAATCAGTGTTTCCTAAGCCTAGTTTATATGGCCCTCTGGGGAGACAAAGCACTTCAAGAGATGCACAAACCAAAAAAGAATTTTTAGCTTGGGACAGACGGAATAAAATTCAGATTTAATGTAAAAAAAAGAAACCATACTTTTATGAAGAAAAAAATCTCAATCATATATCGGAACAAGGGAGGCACTCACTTTTTTCACTCAAAAGGGGGGTCACAGGCCAAAAAAATTAGAAACACTGCTCTCGGTGACATTAAATTATGTTTAAGAACTTTTAATTTTTGTGCTTTAGATTTTTAAATGCATGATTTTAGAACAAAAGCAAATTGTCTTAGTTATACAAATACTTTAAATATGACTAAAATACTAAAAATTATAGTCATTTTTGTATACTTATGTAATACAATGAGTTAATCAAATAAGCGTTTTTAGTATATTTTATCAACTAAATAAATCAACGTAAAAATGACCAATAACAAAATCTTTTTGAAAGTTTTTTTGGTTTGATATCAAAACGAAAATATGTTATCTTGCAAATGTTACAGTATACCACTAAATACAGAGGTTTAACAAAAATTCCCAAATGTATGATTCTCTAATCATAGCATATTGCAAAACAAAATTCATTAATTAATTTGTTCTGCAAATATCATAAAATAAAAAGTATATTTATTTACTTAATTTTTTTAAACACATTTAATTTGATTAAATATTTTTTTTATTTTATAAAAATGCAGATTTAAATTTAACTTAAAAAGAGATTTACTGAAAAACCTATGATATAATTCAAATCATTCTACAAAAATACCATACAATATGTAGCTAAATTAAAAATAAAATATGAGAAATTTATATTACTCCTAAAGACCCTGCCACTGGAGAGAATATTGTGATTTAACAATACCCTATGTTGAATATATGTTTTAAATCATATTTGCATTAAGTATTGAAAAATTTATGATTATCTGTTTACATTTGTATATTTTAATGAACATCAAATGTGTCACTACGGCATTTCATTGTTGCCTAATTTTAACTGAAAGTTACCAACATCGATAATGCAAAATTGAATAAATGTTATCAAATGCAATATTCCATAAAATTATTATATGAACATAGTTTTACCGTCAACATCAAAAGGCTGTTATTGCTTACTGCTTACTTACCCCTGCTCAAACTTTTCATAATAATGAAATAACTGAAAGATAATATAAGAAATAAAAAATAGTATTTTTCGCCATTTAAAACTTTATTGATCTTTTCATAATGATTTGTAACAATAAGACATAAAGTCATATTACTTCATCAATGGCAAAATGCATACAATTAATTATATTATAAACATCATAAATGCATGCCTCTCTATGACTAATTGCATAATATACAATATAATGAAATGTGGTACTTCTGTTGAATTAATTCTGTTCAACCGTTAGCTTTTAGATGCCCAGTCTTTTGTCAAGTGACACATAAGCATAATCAGTATTTGAACAGATATATTATTGGTTGTATTTGCAATGAGACTGAGAAATTGACAGAAAAATAACGTATTATACCAACCATTTATTGAAATATTTTGTTTTATTTCAATACTTAAAAATAAATGTAAATTCCAAATCATTCATAAAAATGCAGATTTTCAATGATGCTTAAAATAATCTGCTAACTGGTTGGTTCTCAAAACGATGTAAAGGAAACTACAGATAAAAAATGAAAATATATTTGTAGCACAAATTATATTTTCATGTAAATCATAAATTATTTTCAATAAACAGGGAATAAAAAAATAAATTGATTCCAATTTTTACATACCATAAAGTCTCATAAAGTGAATTGGACTCAGATTTTTAGTTAAATCGAAAAAACTTCTTATGGCATATTTTGTATATATCTCCAATATTCAATAAAATTAAAATATTTCATAAATACATATAATAGTACAATACGAAAAATCAACCGTATCATTTAATAATATGCCAGATATGAGGCATTTCAAAATCTTAGGTTTCTTGAATTTGCGTGGATACAAAATAAAGGAATATTATTAATTTAAATAAATATGGAGATTGTTTGAAATTTATCTATTGCATTATAAACTATTACAGTGGTCTCTCAATTATCCGGCTGCGAATTATCCTTGTTACATGTTGAAAAGTAATATAGAATATTTTTTAATTCATTTCAAACTTTGTCTCTTAATCATTTTAATGCCTGTGAAATTTTTCACGGATGAGCCAAAAATACCCTCGAAATATAAGAATTGTTAAGCTGCTGTTGCACAGCTCCGAGATACTGATTTGTCCCGTTTCGAGGAAAAAACAAATAATTTACCGGTAAATAAATACAAGTTTATTTACCTTCAGCTCGGTAATGATAAATTCAACATATTTACCATAATGCATGCCCAAGTTTTCAGCATGTAAAATTATCATCTGCATTATAAATATGATATTGCATAATCAAATGAAAACTGATAGTTCGGATTATTTGTGTATTTCAATTATACGGGCACTTCCTCCCCAGCGTTAGTACGGATAATCAAGAGTACAACTGTACATTCGTTTTTAACTTTAGCGCTGAAGAAAATTTATAATTTTAGTCACATAAAAGTAGAAAATCATCAAAATATTCAAACAGGAATAGTACATATATTTTCCTTCTGATTTATATATAATTGATTTATTATGTTAATAATATTTGTACTGATTGCCAGACATGACATGGTAGTATAGTTTAGATTTCCTTTGATATAAAATCTTTGTAATGTATAATAATATTCCCATAATCGATTACGAATTGTCTAAAAACGGAGAGAGAGAATTCATTTATCTTTGTCAGAATGCATCAACGATAATCCAAATTACTTAATGAAAACTTAACTAATAACTCATTCAATATGATTTCATTGAAATGTTGCTTTTTTCAGTTTATATTATAAATTTATATTAAGTCATGGAGATAATCTATATGGTTTTTTTTTTAATATTAGGGCTAGTCTATGAGACTAATATATCTAATTTTGATATAATATTTATATAAAATCAATGAAGAAATATTTATATGGAACGTACAATAAGTATATAATAAATAACTAAATCTCATTGCATTAATTTCGTCCATTCTTGGGAGACCATAAAACTGCTCGATGATTGATCGATTTAACACACCTCATCTAAATAAATATTGGTTATCACATTTATGGATGCGTTGCAGCCAAATCACAATAAAATAGGACGCAATTATACAAATTAATATGTAATGAAACAACATACGTTCAATATATATATATATACAATTCAATGTCATATATTATTCTCCAAAAATAATTCTTCGGCAACAAAATAATTTTGATTGTATAAATTAATTTCCAGTCTATGAACAGGATTATTGATTCATTTTTACAGGCATAATATGAAATGAAATTTATTATTGGTGAATTATAGCATATATGCCCAGCAATATTTAACTATTAATAAAAAAATGCTACTTTGATACAGTCAAACTCATTATAACAAGCAGAGGGACTTACATACTTAAATTAGCCAAATACCACCCTTATACCATTATCAATTAATGATTATTTTATTCAGTGTAATTCCAATGATAGCAATTAATTTTCTTAAAACTTAGATAGAATACGGTATCAGCACACATTATATCAGGATATTAACTTATTACAAACAGATCTATAATTCGTAAGACACTCTCATCTCATGCTCATTGACGTTAGTCATTTGAATTTTAAAACATTTTTCAGACAGCTTACCCCGTCTTATAACACATTTAGTCAGATACATAACTAAATGCAACAAATTTATTAAATTCCATAAATGTATGCTCACAAAAATTAAGTTTAAAAAATCAATTATCAGCTCCTGAAATTATGAAGTGTTACAATATTGCCATACAAGTATTGGCAATACACACATTTGAAATAATTTTAAAATAGAGAAAATAAAATTTAGTAAAACTGTCAGGATTAACTATCAAGCAAAAATGAAATCATTACTTTTTATCCGTTTTGGCATTTTACTGATATTTACATATTACATCCAAGATTTATTATTTTGTATGTCTTGTTGAAATATTAGTATATAATCTTTTATATTTTTTTTTGTTTAATTCTTTACATGAATGAGTTTGTCTGTATCAGAGAATATTACAAAAACCAATCGATTTTTTGTTACTTTTCTAATGTCCTTAACTCGTTCAGTGCTCATAACAGCGTATTAAGTGTTATTGTATACATTTGAGGCATGTATATAAAGCTCTTCTATTGTCATCTGATTTAAAAATTTGAGCTTGGCTATAATATCGTTTTTTTTTTTGTTAGTGATGAATGTGTTAATAAATCAATATTTAAAGCTTTTTCATATTTTTATTTTCTGTGCAATTTCCAAAATTTGATGGAATTGATGTTTCTACTATGCACCTTGAAAAAGTATATGTCATATTTGGATTTAATGAATATATACACAATAATATTCAGTCATACCAAAAAAATATGTATAATGATTTATGAATTCATAGATTATTAATTATTATGTTTTATACTGTCAATATTGCACACATTCTGACTGAATAATATTATTACACATTATGACAATATTGGATAACTGTATATACACATTAAATTAAATTTGTAATAATAATGACAGACTCATATAGTATGAATGAACAAAATTATGAAATTTGGTAATCTGGACTAATATAAATCCATTGGTATTCTATGTAGTAACACAGAGGTTTACAATTACTGGGTATCATTTTGTATACATCATCTAATTTACAAAATATTCCTGTATCTTACCATTATCTAAATTTTCAAACTGTTTATCTTATATGTAATATTAAACTTAATACACAAAATATTAATAATACAAAAATAAACTTTTTTTTCCTATTCTCAGATTCACCCTATAATTCAAACACTAAACAAAATAAAATTATTATGTTTTAGCTGAGTGTTTTCCTTTTCCATAAAACATATCGCAGAAAAGACCTGTAAATAAAGAAAGATTTATTTGAAACAAAATTACAGATACGTAAATTTTTCCAGTCTCAGTATACAACATGATAATATTTTTAAAATCGGATCAGCCTTTGAAATATATCAAACGGCATCAATGCAATCCTTATGCTTATAATATTTAAGGACTGGAGATTATTCTAATTGTTCTCATAAACAATAATGTACCATAATTAAATAGTAGTAGGAAAGAGTTGAGTGGCGACCTCCGCCACCTTCCTAACGTAGTTGTGTCTCTTCTCC
>JAGVSQ010015328.1:0-10201 GCA_022683975.1 Rhyacophila evoluta
CGGGTTTCGCCTTTCGGCATCTTCGGGCTATATTATATGTGGGCAGTGAGCAAACATATAACATACTAACGTTAGTATGTTATATGTTTGCTCATAGTATGTATAGTATGTAGTATGTTTTATGTGATATGCTCACATATGAAAGTTTACCAGTTTCAAATAATTTAGAATTTTTTTTTTTTTTATACCATATTCGCTCCAAAAGTGGAGAATGTGGATCTACGCAGTGTGAAGATAAGCAGTCCGAAACTGGAGTATATAGATCTCCGCAATGTGAAGTCGTCTTGAAAGATTATTTTTCATGAGAATTGTTTGTCAGACATTTGCTTAACCCTATGAGCATCCAGCCCTGCATTTTTAATTTTTCAGAACCAGGCAGAAGGAGAATTGAACCCGCATTCCATGGATTACTAGGCGCGTGCACTGACCTGTACTTTATCGGGAAGTTTTTTTTTCTTTTACTTGATTTTAGTGAATAATCTAAATAAATAAAAATATAAATGTTCGCTAGTTCAAAATCTTAAATCTCCAAAAGTTCTTCACCGATTACTTTAAAATGTTGACATAACGTTTCGTTTAAATACATGCGTGTTTTTACATACATCCTATTATATAGATAGCACACCTGTGACAGGTAATAACATGCATTTTTTTTAAACAGAGCCATTATTTTTAAGCAGACTGAGCCACAGCAACGCGTGGCCGGATACAGGTAGCTGCTTCTTTCTTTCCCATTTAACCAGATTGAGCCACAGCAATGTATAGCTGGGCACAGCTAATTAATAAAAAATATCGCCTAAATAATAAAATTGCACGTTAGTTAAGTTTTGAAATATTCACACATATAAGGATTATAAATCATCTTATTTATATTAATTAATTCATCGATTATTTTTCATTAAAATCATAGCTCATATTCTTGGCTCGTGTACGCCACGTGCGCACTTCTGAATGCACCCAGTGCGCTTATTATGTTGGGGTCGTCGTGCTTTGAATGTTGTGTCAGTGGCGTCACATAGCGGATGCTGTTTGAAGGGTCGCTTTTCCTATTGGCTGGAGAATAAACGCGTCTACCTAAGAGGTTCAATTTTCCTGGCCTGTAGAGATAATACACACAATAGGGAATTGTAAGTGGCTACTTAACACCCAATTAAATATTCTTGTCAAACGGTAACCGTGAAGTAAGCGTGTGTGTTTGTGCTTGATTTAAAAAAATCCAAACACTACTATACACTCAATGAGTTAAATTAATATTATTAATAAATTAAAACTAAGCAGTGGGTTGACATCCAACTTAGTTGCCACAAGGGCAAATTTCATTGCTTTCAAAAAGTTTGCGGCGTCATACGGCGAGCGTGTTGATCTCTTTACATAAAATTCTTGACCAAATAGTCTCTAGTCTTTTTTTTCATTATATATCTTTTAGCACACTTAAGTGCGTGGCAACCTCAGTCTTGGCTAATTTGTATTTACTCCCGGGACATTCTTGTTGAATAAAGTAGATCGCTTCTCGATATCAGAGTACCAGGATACGCCTTATTAAGACCAGGTGTAAGGACGGGGCGGGTAGATGGTGGGCACATTAGGCAGCCAAAAACTTTGTTGAAATATTTTTTTAAATATGGGAATCTGTATACTGTATTAATTTTTGGTGAGATCATCTTCAGGCTGTTCAGATCCATGTGCCTCACTTTTGCAATGGAAAAATTAAAACACGCAAGTGTGTACGAAAAGTTTAAATTAAGCTTAACTTTCAAAAGCTTTGCTTGAAACCGATGTTTTATTAAATACTTTATTAATTCAACGTCCTATCTAACTGATAACGAGTAGATGGCAATTAACATAAAAATGATAACGATAATGATATGATATGATATGCAATTATAAACTACAAAAGCTTATGAAGTTCTCGGAATCGGAAGACATTTTATGATGAATTTTGTTTAAATAAACATGTTAATAATAAATAAACACGAAAACGTTTCACTATATATACTAAATACATCTCACTACGATGAAATATTACTCTTTGATAATTTCCTTAACATTTTCTTGAAGAATCTCGCGTAATCTCTCTGCCGAATTTCGTAACAAAATTATCCCATCTTCGTGTTTGCATAATTTTATACCATTATTTCAAATTTGTGTATTTCCGTAAATATAATATATTAATAATTTAACGGCAAATTGTAATATGCGGCGTAATCACCCGGGTGACATTATTTCACCCCTGCTCTGTTCAAGTGGGATGTCTCTATTAACGTCGGCAGTTTTATAATAATTAATGCAGAGAGAAGTAGAAGAGGCGGCGTAGAGCCAGGGTGAAGGCCCGCGCACTGAATCGCACAAGTTACAAGTCCTGCCGGCAGACGGCGTCGGCGCTGCGCTCTAATTGCATTTTTATGCAATGAGGACGCACTTCGAATGCCGAATGACTGGTGATACCTACCTAACCATTCGCTGATCTACATAGCAGCTCGAATATCTTCAGCATTCTTCCATCGTCTCTTCCTCTATCGATATCAGCTGTCCACGATACGCAGACATATGAAGATTCTCTCCATTTCCTTCGCCGCATTGATTAATACGTTGTAGCATTAACCTAGTTCTCATACTATAATAATATTTAATCGATTTTTAGTCTAAAATTTACACATTATTATAGTTTAAGTTTTATATTGGCCCAAAAAATAAAAATACAAGAATTAGTTTTGTTATGGGGCTAATTATAGGGACAATAAATATTACGTTTTAAAAATCAAGCAAGCATTCAACAAACTTTACTATTCTTTATGAATGAAAATTAATATTATGGTGCCTTATTGACGCACACATCTTTCAAATATATTATTTAGCAAGTGATGTATGTAAAACCAACAAACAATTTTCCTAATAATGGTGCTATAACGAAATTTCCATCGACAAAATCACATAATACGTAACGTCTAATTTAATATAACTTTTCAACTATTATCATAATGGAAAAATCATCGTGCATATGCACAAAAAGACATAGAACGCCAAATAGCTAATAAAACATATTTAACCTCAAAAAATAGCTCGTAAAATAATTTATAATCGTGTCATTCATTAAAAATGATAATAGATGTTTATAGAATATTTTTTCTGAAATTTTAATATTACTGACTTGTTATATTAACTACTAACTGTATCCAGCCACGTATTGCTGTGGCCCATTCTGGTTAAATGACGTGTTTTTCAAAAAAAAAAAACATGTTTTACATGCACGTTTGTATAATAGTAGGTATATAAGAACATGCGCGTATTTCAAATGCAACGTTATATCAAAATTTCAAAGCAATCAATCAATAACTTTCGTAGATTTAAGATTTTGAACATTTACATTTGTATTTATATAGATTGTAAATAGTTTCTCATCAGCAAAGCGTCATAAAAGTTCATCAAAACTCCTGTCTCCAACGTGCTGAAATATGGCTGGAGCATGTACTACGGAAGTCTTCGGAAAGCCTGATTCCTGCTTATTTGTTCTTCCAAATAATGGGATTCCGGCGATCTTGAAAACCGTTGGGCACTATAGGATGTATTCAGCGGAACTGAAGAGTGACGATATGATCTGGGAGGATACGAGCCGGCTGTGGGTGACAGAGGATCTTGGAAACGTTATGTGGTGGCTATATGCTTCGCATAGGGAGCGAATATAGCAGGGAGAATATTGTAATAAAAGGTTCACGAATATTCTGTCGGAGTATTGTCAAATGGTAATTGTTTAACCACGTTATACTGGTCGGTTCAAATTCGATTTACAAATGAACAAGTAAAGCATATCCACATAAATAGTTTCGAAAAATGTTATGTATCATATTAGATGTAATATTCAAACAAGTATACATGGATTTTTTTGCGTAACATTATTTAAATTCATATAATTATAATACTAAATCATAAATTTCTGCATTAATTAGCTTTAAAAGTTGTTTTACATTCTAAATTAAGGTTAAGCGCTGTCACTAAAATTAATTGAACATTTGAATTTTTTCATCATCCTTGAAAGTTCAACCTGCCTTCTAAACGGAATAATAATATCGGTAGCCTCCTTGCAAAAACGGCGGGAAAATTTTAAACGTAATTGTCGTTAATTGCAACTGGCAATTGCAGGGTTGAAAGCGTAACATATTTTTAACTCGTAAAAATATATTTCAGAACATACCTTTATGCAACGATATATATTTTTATATATGGCAACATTTCGCGAAGAATAATTAGTGTTTTAGAAATGGAGACTAATTATTTCTTAAAGGCGGCTTTCATATCTGAAAGCCATCTGTCAGTTGGAAAGATATCAGTGAGAGCCCAGGACCTGATTCGAGAACCAAAAGATAATGTCGGGTCTTTCATACTAATTAAAATAAAACATTATAACAATAACACATATAAGGCGCTGAGTTTCAAGATAAAAGACCAACGGTAAGAGAAACGTTTAGCTTTCAAAATAAGTTTAATTAACTTAATTTCAGAAGCTAAAAGTTACCTTTACCGTTGGTCATGATTCCAGAGTGTTTTTTGCAACTCGGTGTCTCATATCACCATTTATTTGATTTACGGCAGCACGCCTGTTTGTTTTAATCTTCCATTTATCTGGCAAGAAGAAAAAATATAAAACATTTGCATTATTAGATATGTTTTATAATAGAGTGTCCACTCCGAAAGTAGAGCCCGTGGATATCAACAGAGTAAAGATGGCCAATCCAAAAATGGCATATATTACTTTCTGCATTATCAAGGCATATTTTCTAGTTATTTTTTACAAGGATTTATGTCAGCTATTGGATATGCCACTTTCCTTAATCCGGCAGCTATGATATTTGAGCCAGTCTTTTCCCGGTATGAGGGTCGCACGCTACTCCTTCAACTGCCGGTGACACTGGATATGATTTTTCTGATAAAATAAATTAGTTTATTTGAAGGTAAAAAAAATTCTATCCTTATAATATTAAAGCCGTATGACATGAAACGTGAAACGTGAAACATGAAACGAGTTCTATATATACATAACTTGTATGTGTACCTACATTTATATGGAAAAAGTTTCTGTCGCCGTGAAAGTTACAGGACAGAAGAGAAGGAAGAAGCAAGAAATGGGAAAATTGAACGGCAAAGTGGGAAGTGTGAAGTGAAGGGATGAGAAGTGAAATGGAAGTGGGGTGACGAGTTCAAATTCGCATCGCTGCGTTGCCTTGTTGTGCCGATGTTGTTCCTCATCTACACTCTGACAAACACTCACGGCTTTCGTGCCTCCTTCTACTGAACCGAGTATTCAGGAACACTACGTTTTTCAAATATAAAAATATATATTCAAAAATCCTACATCGAAACTACAATAATTGTAATTTACCATGTCAGCCCTAATATGTCTCCGCGGTTAGCATAGTTGGTAACGTGTGCGCCTAATGATCCGGGGAATGCGGATTCAATCCCCCATCTGTAAGATTTTTTATATCTGTAAATACAGGACTGGATGTCTATTGGGTTGAACAATTGTCTGACATCGTAAAAATAATCTGTCAAGACGTCTTCACACTGCGGAGATTAATATACTCCACTATCGAAGTGGATATTTTCACACTGTGTAGATCTTTGGGAGCGAACATGGTATAAAAAATATATTAAATAGATCTACGCAATGTGAAGATACCAATTTCAGAAAAAAACTATATGTATCTCCACAAAAAAACACGTCTTGAAAGATTTCTTCGTTATAATATTGTTACTCATTTAAAATTCAGTTTCGCATCTTATTGTTTTTAAATAATCGGCAGCTGTAGGAATCAAATTCATAACCTCCAGCTTATATACGCTTACGCTAACACCTAAGCAGCCGAGATGGACATATAAAGCTTTAATTATTAACTAAGCGAGCTTTATACGTTGTTAGACTGAATCATGTGCCATTTTTGGATGAAATTTTAAATGTAAACATCACACCGATGGTCGACAAGAGACTTATTGTATACTCGGCTATTGAGATAAATGTGTAATAAGAAAATGAAAAAATGATTTATAATCTATCCCAGGCAAAGCCAGTATAATAAAAAAAATGAATACATAACCACACAATTTAAAAAAAAAACACCGCTGGATTTAAACGATTTTTAAAAAGCTTTAAAGCTTAAATTCAAGGATACATGTTTTTAAATTATATTATTCCCTTGATAACTTTATTCAATAACTTATTCAGCATCAAAAGCTGCCGTAATCTATAATGATATATTTTTTTCAATTACTTATAATAAATTCGATCGCTCGTCATACTCACGTAACCGATACACTTTCGTTTGCTTTTCAGTAATACGTAATTCCGATGTTATGAAAAATATTGAAAGGTTGTATTCAATCAAGGTTATTCAGGCTTTAACGGTAATTCACAAAGCAACATGAATATGACACAAAAAATACCAATAAGCTTAAAGTCCATCATAATATTACGTAATAATTTATGCGATGTTCTAAATTTAAGGAATAGCTAATTATAAATTGATTTATATATTTAATTAGTTTACAAGATATTACTTATTGGTAAACGTTTTTATTGATAATACTTTTTGTGTTAGAAATAGAACAAATAGATTTCATAATTGTGAAATTTATTTCGGTATAAGTCATGTAAAGAGAAAAATCAGGCGTTATGTCCTGCATTTTTAGATTTTGTTATTTATCTCACAGCTGTGGGAAACGAACTTACAATTTCCAAAACACATACGGTAACCTCTTGACAACTGGGAATATAAAATATAAAAAGGGTAAATTAGCATTTAATAAGATATATTTTTTAATCTCACTTAACATGGCATAAGTAATCAGTTTATCTTGAACACCCTGTGAAGGTATTCTACATGTTAAGAAGGTATGTAAAATTTTCCTATCGTTATAGGAAAATTTATCACATGCAAAGTACGTGTACACTTTGCGTCTGTACGTTTTTATCTTAAATATTTTTAAGGTCCAAGATAACATCCTGGGACTACTTATTTCATTTTGGTAACAGTCTAATTATTTTCGTCAAGCATACAAAAAAGCTTTTTTCTTTTAAAAAAATCTATTTTTAAATAGCTAATTAATTTAAAAAATAATAAGCGTTTGTAAAATGTTTTCACAGACATCAAAAAACACCCAAAAAACTCATTCAATTTGGATATCAAATAAAAACAAATGTTAATTATCTATGTACATATATGAACATGATTTAATAATATAAGCAATATAGCCATTTATAACATATAGAGCTAATTTCGAATTTTCAAATATCTATTATTTTTTACTACATATTTGTAAATTCATACGATAAAACGAACTTTCACTGTTGACCTCTTCACTTAAACACGATTAAATTAATAAGAGACTTTCTTGAAATTAAAAATATTAAGCTCTAAAATAATATAAAACAAAAATGTTTTACATCTCATATCCGATTAAGCCGCTGGATTACCTATGTATGTTTACCGTGAACTTACGAGTATATATGCAAAAAGAAAACGTAATATGCATTTCCATATATTTACACGGAAAAAAGCTTACAATGTGCTAAGCACTGCTGTTTGGTAAATGGCAAACAAAAAAAGAAAGCTAAATATAATTTAATGTTAAAGAAAAATTTACACACTTGTAAGCTTTTTTTGCAAAAGATTTTAGACAATTTTTTTGAAAATGAAAATTAATTATAGACGATTAACGACATACTTCCACGCTGGCTTTAAAAAACTATTATACGAAAACTTTCCACAATTTACTACAATTTTTCCTTCCTCTATAAACTTATCCGCTGTCTTCCGATAAGCTTTTGTTTTAAAGAGCTTAATTTAGTTGATAACACTCTCAAGGGAGAAGGATTAATCCCGGTTAATCTGCGTAAAATACATTGCAGCTTAACCATGCTTATAACGAGTATGTGTTAGGTTATGTCCGAAATCCAAATGAACCGTGATAACGTTGCGATTATAATAACACCTATGTATTAGTATGGTATATTATATATTAGTTCTGTACCAGTGAATCAAAGGACATATATAGCCATATATATTATATAATATATTGATCAACGGTTATCGTAGTACTCATGTGTGCCTTAATGAACACCAGAAAATCGGCTGTAGATATGCTTTTACTATTTTATAAAAATATAATAAGATTCATATATACTTATTACATACGATATTAATGAATATAGAACTTTCATAATCCATTTACTCAATGAATATTTAAAAGACACAAGGGATAATAATTGATGTATAAAATATTACTAACTGTTAATGGCTATCCTATTTTACAATGTATTTTAATAATTATAATATAACCATTAAAGCTAAGATGATTCTATTTAATTAGAAATAACATAAAATAAGTTGAAGAAAACATTGATAACGTTTATGGTGTAAACTATGCACTCCTACGTACTGTGATCGAGTTTAAAATTAAGCACAAATTGTATGTCGTAAGCTTGTCCGCTATAAAAGTATATCATATAAATCTACACAGTGTTAAGTTATTCACTCCGGAAGTGAAATATATGGATCTCCACAATGTGAAGATGTATTGGAAGATTATTTCACACGAGAATTGATTGCTGTGACAATTCCTCAACCCAATGGGTCCTGTCCCATTGATTTTCTTTCCTAAAGTCCTGTATTTTTCTAACCTAACCTAACCTAACCTCTAAGCTATCTGAGAGAAACTGTAAAACTAACTGTAGGACCAATTGTGTATCGGAGAATAATATTTGAAAAATATTTACAATCGTATAGTAACAACCGCGTGGTATTATTTTAAGTAGTGACCAATAGACCTCTAAACATGATAATTATATAAAATGATAGGTTAGGTTAAGTTAGGTTAGGTTAGGCTAGGTTAGGTGAGGTTAGGTTAGGCTAGGCTAGGTTAGGTGAGGTCCGGTTAGGTTAGGTTAGGTTTATTACGTATCAAGTACTTTTTGGATATCATCCATAGCCTAGATAATTTAGTAGTAAATACGCGATATGGACATGATAAAATTTATACAATTTGTCAGTTTTACAAAGGAAATCTATCATGTATAAATTATCAAACCTGTCTAAACAAAAGTATTTATAAAGATTTAATTCTATAAAACAAATAAAAGATTATATTTATGTTGACATAGCATTCATTTGAGAGTGATCTTTTTACTTTAAACTATTCACAGACGAGACCGGAAACTGATGCTACCTCGTAAGATGCACAAAGAAACGAAGACGTATAATATTATGCAAGAGAAGAATCAATCTTCAAGCCCTCTGATGATTCAAGGAAAGTAGACGAGCCGACTGCTGGCTGCATGCATTATATGTAATGTCAATACAACAGTTCACCATCATCATCATCTCAGTTCATTGCTGATTCAGCGAAGACAATAATGCACTCCTCTATATTGGTACAGAATAGCGAAGCAAACAAAACTTACCCAGTGGCGGAACATAGAATAACTCACCAATGTCCAATCGATATATTTATTATGCTCGAACATTAAAAATAAACATCACTGGTGATATATTTACAAATTGAAATGGCATCGAGAGCACATTTAAAAAAATGTTTCATTGTTAAAGTAACGAAATAAAACAGGAAAACCACTAATGATTATATAATATCACAACAGTAAACCAAAGTGTTATGGTCATTTTAAAAAATAATATGCGAATATAAAGTGGGTTCATAAAGTTCATAAAAAACTTTATTCAAAATCGAGAATGAAAATGTTTTTTACAATTTCCAGTATCATTACAAAAACTTTGCTGCCTTTTAAAAGTGCCTTATAGGCTAGCTTTATTTTAATAAATATACCGAGAATTTTAACTTAATTTACATTTAATAATTTTAAAATTTTCATTATATTTTATTCTAAGACAAAAATAGCCTTATTTGATTTACAAAATAGAATTTATTTCAAGTTAAAAGAGATTCTAGGAAAAAATAGTTTATTGTTAATTTAAATATATAATCAATGGGTCATTGATTTAACTAATAGTGATGTTTACTAGTTTTTAACTGGAAATTGGTGAGCTTTCTTACGCACCAACGCATCGTTTGTTGTTACTTTTAAAATATGCAATGTATGTCCCCCTGGTAAGGTAGAGGTTAACGAGCGCGACTAGCAATCCGGGGAACGCGGGATCGATTCCCACATCTGCCGGATTTTTCAAAATCAAAAAAT
>JAGVSQ010015329.1:0-10201 GCA_022683975.1 Rhyacophila evoluta
AGAATGCATGCATTGAACAGGCGGCATTTGGTTTTTACCTTATACAGCTTGGAGTCGCAGACATTCTGCATAGAATTAAAAGTTGGTCCACCAATCCCTATTCGAATAGCGAGCTCAAGCAATTAGCTTTTTTCTATAATATAAATACATAACGTATTGATTTTTTCGCCGTATATTTCATTGAAAATTCTCCTGCAAAATACATTTAGTATTTTACGTATCTAAATCCTGATACGTTGATCCGCTAGAAGCGCCTATGTAAGATATTGTCGATTTTGACTGGTAAAAAAAATCTTTTAACTGTTCCTTCTTTCGAAGTGCAATAATTACTTAAGCTTGGTTATATATTTTTTGGTAAAAATACAAATTCATAATATTGTTGATAAAAAATAAACAATCAACTGAACCGGATTGATATATTTGACATAGGCACTTACAGATGTATAATAAATATACTATACCATTGTCTCGACCTGATTTGATAGGCTTCAAAGGTTGCTGGTCCAATTTTCCCAAAAATCTGAGATGCAGAACTGGAATAATTGTATTAATCAGCTGACGGTTAATCCTCTTGAAAATAATGTATTAGTATGTATCTTCGCATTTTATCCACGCATATGGTCCAGATTTGGAATGTAGAGAGTATGGAATGCACAAAATATAATTTACATATTTTTATCGTTCCGACCCCAATAAAATTCCATTGCATTTGATTATTCAAAATATGTTTGCGGTCGCGAAAGAATTTTGGAGACTCCATAATTACAGTTCTACCATTAAAAATTTATTTTTATTATAAAAATATTATTTTTTGTATATACCATGCTCGCTCTCAACGAGAAGCATATGGATCTGCACAGGGTGAAGATATACACCCCAAAGGAGGAGTATATGGATCTTCGCAATGTGAAGACGTTTTGACAGATTATTTTTCACGAGAATTGTTTGTAAGACAATGGGCATCCAGTTCTGCATTTTCGGATTTATAAAATCCGACAAATGGTGAAACAAACCCATATTCCCCGGGTTGCTAGGCGCGCACGCTAACAACTTTGCAACCGGGGAGATTAAATTTACAACATATTTATTTTTAAGTATTCCCAAGATTAAGCGACCGTTACCCAAAAGCTTTTTGTGCATAATAAGTATATTATTATGGGAATCAAACCCTGAATAATTATATATTCAGCTACGGAATTTGAATCCATGACTTTGTTACCGGAGCGCATATACTTTACATCTAGGCCACCTAGTCAATAAAGAATTTCAACGTATTGAATGTAAAATACATTGATATTGTATTTCCGGTAACAAATTAACAATGGTAACGGTCTCGTACAAATTCTATTAAATATTTTTTACCTGTCATGTTAAAAGCATATCATAAATTTATCTGTTTACAAATGTATACAAACCATCGTTGGTGGTTTAATATATTAGTAAATAAATAAAATGCGCAGAGGAAATACACAAACAATAGAGCTTTTAGTTACTGTGGTTAAATATAATGAACTGAACAAATCTGGTTCATTCATTTCAATAACAAAAGATTGAATGAAAAAAATGACAATGTATTGTATATTTACCTGTCATTGTTAAAGGGAATCCAATTTTCTACTCACAGATGTATTGTTTACATTTCAAGGGTGGTTTACAGACATGCGCTCATTCATTGAAACTGACTAGACTTTAAGAATATTAAGAATTTTTTATGAATTAAAAAATATTTAAATTAAATACTACAACACTCAAGTTACTAAGTGCTAATTAAATAAATGACAAACGAATCCAGCTATTATATCAAAAAATATTGAAGATTGACTTCCATAAGTGGTGATTTTATAATAATACATCTTTTATTTTTTTCTACACTTAAATCCTCATTAAATATTTGCATTCAATTGATCTTCAGTTGAATGTTTTACCTAATTTTTTCCCAAAATATATGTATTAAAGTACAAATGTTTATTTAAAAATATAAAACATAATCATCGGTGTTATGTTCGTCCGTATTTCAGAGATCGCTGTGATAAATGTTTAAATAATGTATTTAAATATAATATTAAATTTAAATATATTATTTAAATTTAATATTATATTTAAATATATTATTTAAATTTAATATTATATTTAAATAATGTATTTAAATTTAATATTATATTTAAATAATGTATTTAATTTATTCGGTCGTTAGGAAAATGATTATTATAATAGGGGCTGGCAGGTAACTGTCTCTAATTTATAACATAAACCCTGAAATAATAATTTGTAATAAGTACCGGAATGCCATTGTCACATTCCGGTTTGAACACAATGTAACGCCTTACCTTGTTATGTTCTAACACACGATTATTCAGGGATACTGAATATTTTTTATCAATGTTTATTAATAAGACGCTCGTGTTTGTTGTAGAGATTTGCTTCATTTATCGAATAAGTATATTTGCTTATGCATGATCACATCAATACGGCTGTGTGTTAGACTGATTTGACTACAATAGATAAGATAGAAAACATATCAAAAATAATACTCTTACAAGAAGATTTTTTTTCTTTCCTTCTTTTAAATACATATGCATTATCAATCATATCGATATTACACAAAAATGACAAAACATTTACTTTAACATTTACTAATGCGCTTTATCGTGTGCGTATTTTGTGTATGTCTATATAGGTCCCCTAGTGGCCGAATGGTGATCGAACGCGTTTTGTAGCCTGAGGTTGCGTATAGAATCTCACAATACCAAATGGATTGAGCAAGTAGCTGCTAACCAATTGCCATGAAAAATAATGTGTCAAGACAAAATTCGTTAAGATACATTGTGGATATCCATATAATGTATAGAATGAATAGGATTTTAAAATTATCACCGCGTTTCTTCATTACTTGTAATAGTTTCATTGTTCTTCTTCTTCTTAACTTGATATAGGTTTAATAGTATGATATATATGGATATGGACACTTCTTTTATATTATACAACATAATTGATTAAATCCAATATATTATTTGTACATCTTCAAATTCATTTTATGATAATTAAATCGATAGTCATTTTATTTCAAATTCCTTTAAATATTACAAAACATTTTTTGTAAACAAACTGCATTAAGACTATGTCTCTCTGATAGCTAAAAAATACAGTAATGTCAGATCCAAATTAATTTAATAATATGCTAATACAAAAATATTCTAATGATACGAGAGATTGTAAAAAATAAAACTACTCTACAAAGTAAATTAAACCAACAAATCAAGTAACGTGTCTCTGCGATATTGGCGATAATGTACATAAAAAAATGTTACAACATTTATATTTTTAGTTTAGTATCACATTTTATTGTACATTATAATAAAAATGATGTAACATTTCAATAGCGTACAAAGTTGTGTCATCAAATTACAAGTAAGATTCATAGTGCCCAAATCTGGTCGCGCCTATCTAAGCGAAAGGTCAGGGCCTCCGAAAACACTGAACGTTCACGTATCGTGGCATAAATTTTCACTTAGCTTCTGGTACAAGAGCGTGACGAAGCTTTTCCACTCTGTAGCACGTACCTTACCTGTTCCCCGATAGCTTTCGTGAGCCGAATTGAAAGCGCCCCAATTATTATAATAAAGCGTTCTTTTCAGCATGAATTATATTTTTGTGGAATATTTCCACAGATATAAAATGACAGTCGACGTCTATTTCAATTTATGTTAAAGCTAGAATGATATCTTCGTTGACCTGTTAAAACTTCCGGTATGGCGATTTTGTTTAAATAGTATTATTGCATTTTTTTGTTTCTTTATTTTAGACTAAAAAGTTTGGTAAAGCCTCAAATGTTCTTTATAGCACCTAAATTAAAATACAATGGAAAATAAAAATCTCTAATGTAAGCTCTCTTATTACGGCTAAACACGGTTTATCACTCTCATGTAAAATTTCAATATTGTCACATCAAAAATTTTAGCAGTTCAACGACGATATATACATGGTGTTGTCAAGTATTATACTATCGGTCTAACACATATTACTACATCAATTCAACAGTAGGACAATCGATGGAAAATTGTTTTGAATTATAATTGTCGTCAAACCATCAAAAACAAAATCAATACCATCGTAAGGCATTCAGTATTTTTAAAATTCAAGTTATATGAACATCAAACTTTCCATGACACGTAACATATTAAAATATTAACATTTGGACATTTAAAATCTTTCACAATTTTCCCTTACACGACACAAAAAAATAATACTGCGATATAAAACACAAAAATTATCCAAGCCCAAAACAGCTTTTATCACATCTAAAATAAACTTTTTAAATTGACATATTTTTAATTTAATAAATACTTATACACATTTTGAGACATTTAGTATCATATTAAAGTTTAAAATCAATTTTCATCAAACACCATTAATCATATTTAGCTGAGTTGTATAGTTTCAGTTACCTTAAAGGACACTACATTACTTTCAAATTCCACTCCATAATGTCCACCATAAAAACAGTTTACGTTGTAATAATTGGCAAACTAACATAATATAAATCCATTATCAAGAATCCCGCCACCTCCCTTGATTACTAAAGTTAGTTTTCAATGTGCATAGTCTATCTATTCAGCTGTATTCTATATTCCATGAATTTCCTTTATTAAGGTCCAATGTGCCCGGTGACAATTGGAAAGTTTTCCGCTAAATCTGCAACTTGAATATCTTTTCAGACAGGTGGATGGAAATTTTGCCAAGTCGCTTTTGATCCAGCGGTTTGTGAATGGTAAAGAACTTTCATGAAGTTCTTTTATGAAGCTTTTTATAGTATCATCAAAATTACTACAATAAATCTGCCATGTCACGTAAATTTTACACATGTTATATAATATGGAATAACCATAAAGTAATTTATTATTGTTTACAAGAATCTTTAAAATACTAGAAATATGATAAATAGAAAATGCTTAATACTAAAAAACTTAGACGTGAGTCTCCCCGGTAGCGTATTTGGTAGCGCCTAGCAATCCGTAAAATGCGGGCTCGAATCCCCATCTGTCGGATTTTTAAAATCCGAAAATGCAGAAATGGATGCCTATTGGGTTGAGTAATTATCTGACATACAATTCTCTTGAAAAATAATCTGTCAAGACGTCTTTACATTGCGAAAACCATATACTCCTCTTTCGGATTGGACATCTTCACACTGTGTAGATTCATATGCTTCACGTTAGGAGCGAACATGGTATATAAAAACAAGTAACTTACTCTTCTTACTATTACTATTCCATATAAAGTATTTTTAGAGTTTCTATTCTTTTTATCCTTTCTTTTCAATGGATTAATTTTAATTAGATGTATATTCCATGTATTATTTTTAAAAAATAGGTGAGAAAAATAAGGCCTACCTATAGTTATTGAAGACACTATTGCAGATATTTATAAAATTACATTCACCTAAACCTTCTTTCACTCAAGTGGAAAGTATCAATAATCAAGTCGATTTCGTTTAAAAAATCATTATCCTCTGTATTGGCATCACTACTAGCAAGTTTGCTTTATATCGTAATAATTTCACTTAATCAAACAAAATGATTCGTTTTGTATGAATACTTACTTATTAGTATGTAATTTTAACAAAACTTATATGAATCAAGAAAGTCGATCCCAATTATGTATACTGAAAACTTTCATTTACAGTGTAGTAACATAAATATTATAGTTCTTGAAATAGTTTACGAGTATACACTGTGGGGTTAATTTAAAACCGTGGGTGGACACAAGCTTTGACTATTTATGTGTGTCCCATTGAAATTTGACGGTTTGTCAAGCTAGATTTTAGACTATAAATGTCTTCATTTCAATACTAAATGAGCCTGTTGGAGATGCGAGCCCACACAAAGGTTTACTCTCTGACAGTCTCTGGGCGAGGCTAGTGGTTGAGTGTGGGCACACCTTTATACTTTGGCGCACCTTTTACATTGCGCGGACGCTTCTCAAACTGTGGCCCACGATTTATATAATCCGCTGTATACATCATGTTTTATTGCAAATACATCGTCCATTTAAAAAATATCCAAATGCGTTTGAAATATCAAAAAGATCATTTAATTTTAAATAAAATAATATTTATTCTAATTTAATTCTTCATAGAATTATAGTTATAATGCTAGGTAAAACACGGTCAAATCATTGTATTTTAATTAATATCATTCTTCATATTTTTCTATTTTCATATTCTCTCTTTAAGTGGAGCATATGGACACCATATGCCTTTCCGAGAATCCTTTCATCCGCCACTATTATTGCGTGCTCTCAGGTCATACGTGCTTTCCGTAACTTCGACTAACACAATTTGTCGAAATGTATACAGTATAATAATAAACGGTCTTCCATGAAGCCAAAATCTGTTTAGCCTGAAGAATAGGCCGTCCAGTTTAAGACTCTTTTAAGGCATCCGCAATAGGCCGATCCAGGTCCAGTGTAGCAGCTTCACTTTGTCAGTAATTAATTATTACATGACAAAAACTGTATATATATAGTTATTAATACTATTACACCATAATTAAAACTTCATCAATGGAAGACAAAATACGTTCTATTATATAATACATATAGCTAAATTTGTATATATGGTATATTAACCAATAGATTTATCTTTTGCTTAGTTTTTGTTCAATTTACCAACAATCTACCTTACACGCCTAATCATTTAATTCAAAAAACCACTGGCATAAAACAAGCAAAGTATATATTTAAATAAATAATAACTTAGTACATTTATAACGAAATATATTTGTATATATCGTTAAGAGGAGTTCTCCTTAGTAAATGCTAATTAAAAAATTGATTGAAATATAATTCATTCTAAGATCAAAAATATCACCCTTGGTGATTATTCTTTACTAAAATTTAAACTTCGAGAAAAAAAAAATACATTTTAGGTTTATATGTATTTTTAACAAATTCTTCAAGATGTCTACATTAACTTGTCATTGTTGATTAAAAAAGACACCACAAATTGTTCAGTTAATACTATTAATGTTTAATATTGTTAATACGAAAACTCCGCAAGTGGGCATTTATAGCTAACGCTCGATCGATTACTTATAATTATACTTGAGTATGTATGGTAATATTTTAACTCATACAATAATCAATGTTTACAAATAATCTGATTTCTTAAAATATTTTTCAAAAAATTAAATAATTGGAAAAAATACAATATTATAGTGATAATAATTAATTTGAAAAAAGGATAATTATTAGTCCTAAATAATAAAAGATTTATATTCTTTGGAACAGTGCCCTGATTTCAAAGGCAGTCACAATCAAAGTCACACATTTATGAGCCGAATAAAAGTTTTTTATTTAGACTTTAATATAACCTTTCTTCTTTTTTGTTCAACGGCCGTTATATTTACGTACTTTTTAAGGGATGATGTCATGGTTAAGTAAAAAATATCTTTTTACATGATAAAATATGCATTTTTATGTAAATTAAAATTCCTAGTTAACAACGTATTATTAAATTCATATATCGCGATCTCTATAATTTATACAAATGTTTTTTAAGAATGAATAAAGCTCACTTAAGCTTTTGATTGTGAAATGCTTCCGTTGATTACATTCATTATATTTTTCCCCTCTATTTTAAATACTCTACTTTTGTAAGCAAAACGTTTTCCATAGTAGATTACATTTTTTCGTCGTGGTTTTATATGTGTGGTCAGCTATTTACTTAAAATTTTAAGGATATCACAAAAAGCCTTATTTTACATAAAGATAATTCATATTTTTTATAATATACATTTTTTTATGAGTTTATAAATCTACTGATTTTAAAATTCAGTCTTTTGAAACACTTTTAAAAATCACTTAAAATTTTGAAACATACATTCTCTTATATATAATTGAACAAAAAAATTGTCTCGTTAGTTTTTATAAAATTATAAGATAAGAAATGTTTTGATTCATAAATATTCATTTTTCGAGAGTAGAGTATATGGATATCAGCAATGTGAAAATAAAAATGTGTAAATCAAAAAAATCTCGAAACTTGGTTAGCAGCCAACTGTTAAACACGTTGGGCATATAATCCTACTTATTTAAATTTTTATTAACAACTGTGAAATGTATATTAATTAGAAGTGTATAAATATGTACAGTAATAGCAGCTTAAAGCTTGGATATTTTTAATAAGCTCGGTGCAGCACCAAAGGCAACTTTAAACAAATAACAGAATACTAATTAATAATATAAAACATAATTAAACCGCCCAGCGTTTTCGCATTGAAACAAATTGAAAGCCAACATTTTAAATTAACGTTATTCACTCCAACCACTTCAATCAACTGCCTTTAAATCCTTCTACCAAGACTTTCAAAAAATATCTTTCAACAAAGTTGCTTTGAAAGTCAGGGCTACCTCTTCCGAATTTAAATTACGGTACTCAAACTTTTAAGTAAAAAATGTTTTATGCAATTATTTATGAGCAAAACTGTTATTTAAATATCAAGACTTTTGCAGTATATATATAAATATACATATTTTGTATAAATGTTATTTATATAAATAAATAGCTGCTGTTACTAATACGTGATGCAATGATTGATCATGCCTGAAATATTTGCATGTATAAAAAAATTATAGTTTGAGTTAATAGTATATGATAATTTTTTAATTACTATATACGTCATTTATTCAGATAAAAATATAATTACACATTACATATGGTAAAATATTTTTTTTTAATAAAATATTCGCTCCCAAAGAGGCGCATATGGATCTACACAGTGTGAAGATATCCATTCCGAAAGTGGAGTGAATGGATTTCCGCAATATGAAGACGCCTTGACAAATTAGTTTTTACGAGAATCGTTTGTCAGACTATTGCTCAATCCAATGGGTATCTAACCCTGCAGTTCAGGATTTTTTAAATCCGATAGATGGGGAATCGAACCCGCATTTCTCGGATTGCTAGGCGCGCACGCTACCAATCACGCCAACTGGGGAAACAGTAATATTACTATCATTACTATATCATAAATCATAATATAACATATCCTCAGTTTCATTACAGTAGTGAGTATTGAGAGAAAATTTCAAAGTCATAAAAAGTCTTTCATAGAAAAAAATATAATGGTGGCGAATAATAATTTATTAGTTTATGATTTTACAGCGTAAATATAGAGTGTGCTTCATATTCAGAATATATTAGTTTTTTACAAACTAATAAAATGATTGTATAAGAATATATATTTTAAAACGTCGGGCGGAAAGAAAAAATAAAATATGGTGAAAGTAACTATCTGTTAAGGGTATTTATTTGTAACAATGGTTTGTTGATTGCGTCACCCTAAATCGTATCTGTTAGCCGCATTTCCCATTTTTCCTTAAAACAAAAACAACTTCTGTTTAGTCGGCAACCTCAAAAGGCCATAAAAGCCTCTGCTCGAACCTTTATCCGGCCATCTCGTGGTAGATGTGTGCTTTATCTCATCGTTTTTCACTTTCCATCATAGCCTGATTTGCTGAGACGGCTGTACCATTATGACCCGGCCGCCCGTGCCGTTAGTCTTATATGTAAATACCGGACTATAAATTTCAGGGATTTCTCTCGCGAGCTTAGTTTAGAAAGCATTGTATGATAGAGATTTTTTCGTTCAGACGACGAGCTTTAAAATAATGGCTGAATATAAATGAAAAAATAAAGAATATAGTAATATCGTTATTATAAAACATCTCTATGCTATTCATTGCTTCCATCTTTGTCACCCACCGTCACTCAATATAAACTTAATGGACTCAAGTTTCATATCCATACATATCTATACTACTCGTATCTATTTTAATGCAGAATACGGATGGTTTTCAATTTAAGCGATTGATTAATAGCCATTTATTATAGAATAACCTGCCTATACACTTCATATTATTATTATTATGTATGGTACTTATATATTATATATACGTAAAATATTAGTATTTTTTGATATATTTGTAATTAGCATTAAATATATTTTATTATATATTTATTTATTTTTGACAATTATTTACTAAATTAAGTAACCAAAATGTACCCACAAATTAACGACACATTTTCTTCTAAATTATTTAAAACTAGTAAACTTCCATATGTGAAATCACTGTTAGCGACCCGGATTTCGCCTTTCGGCATCTTCAGGCTACAATATATGTGGGCAGTGAGCGAACATAT